>NW_010729204.1:1492455-1519173 GCF_000365185.1 Nelumbo nucifera
TTTTGCGGCGAGCTTGAAACACTCCAGGATTACCTTAGTGGAATTGGTCCTTGGAATGACTTGTCTGCTAGGGAGCTCGGGTGAGCTAATAACTTTAGCTCGCGAGCTACAGTTGCCTCGGAGTATCTCCTCAAAGGTAGCACAGGGAGCCCAGAGTTCGTATCGCGGCGGACTCCTCCCCTCGCGAGCTGTAACGTAGCGGACTGCTTCGTGGGCCCGTCACTTGGTCGCATCGGGCTTCAACGCTGGGTTGTCGCTCATGCCAAGTTAGCGTCTATGTGTCACTGTTTCATAGGTTGGGTCAAATCATCATTCATCAATTGCCCCCCACTCCTCGAGCTAAGAGTATTGCCTTAGCACGGGGAGTTTATGAAGCGCGATGGACTGATTTGACCAAAATTCAAACTTGGTTGACTGCCCTCATTAAATGCATTTGCGGGAATCAAGATATTTCTTGACCTTCCTGACTTTTCGGATTCCGAAAATGTGCTGAGGTGGCTTTTAACTCCAAACGTCATGCATCTACGACTACCTTAATTATGGAGGACGTGCCGCCAATCGCCTTCGGTTTTCAGAAGGCGTGCGGTCAGGGCGCTCGCGGGGCGTTGGATCTGCTTTGATCTAGGGCGTCAACTTGAAAAGGGTGGAGACTATAAATAGGGGGCCCCCTCAGGCCTCATCTTCTCCCACGCCATCTTGTTGTCTTTGGATTATGAGGTCGCGCATTTCACCTAGTCTACCCAAATTCCTCAGTCTTCTTAGTTCCGTCTCCTCTGGTGAGTCCTAATCGCTGTCAGCCATGTCTGGGTACCCACACCACACCTATCACAGGGGCGATAACCAGGATGATACCTTTGGCCCTTCCTTGATGACAGCGGAGAGACTCAGGTCTCTAATCCGCTACTTTCGCCTCCCCGGGGACCTGGTTTACAGCCTCCCTACTGGCAACTTCCTTTGGGAGCATGGTCCCAATGACATAGTAATCTTTCAGGAACAGCTCGAGGCTGGCTTACGTCTCCCCCTACACCCCTTGATAGTGGAGGTGTTAAATCACTTTAACGTCACCATTGACTAGCTTCATCCCAACGCCATTCGAAACATGGTTGGGACCATATCCCTGTGTTACGAGTACTGCCTTCCTTTGGACCTTGATATTTTTGCCTCTATCCTTTGTATAAAGAACGCTGCCGAATAAGATTCCCGCCTGGAAGCGGGATTACTTTGTGGTCCGTAACCGCGAGGGGTAGCCCTTCCCAACTGCTTGGAGGGGCGCCATCCAGGACCCCGGGGCCGAGTTGGACCCAGAAATTCGGAAAACGATACTGTCTTGGGCGTCGATAGGCTTCCTTTGCTCAGACTACTTGGCTGAGGAGAAGCTCTTGCAGGCCGGCTTGAGCCCGGGTAGGTTGCCCTTTTAGGTCGCGTAGTGCCTTGTAACAATATTGTGTACACATGTATTTTGTTTCTTACCGGACTAATATCTTGTGGTTTTTTGGCAGCCATCATGTCTAGTGCCGATTCGCGCCGCCTTCTCTCGAGCAGCCAGAGGCGCCATGCGAAGAGGACGTGCCCCGACCAGACCCCCCTTCAGGAAGTACTGAGTTCGGGTCTGCCGAGCCAGTTTTACCCTCTCCACCGCCCGAGACTCCGACGCCCCCACCCGAGGGGACTAGCGGGATTAACCTCGGGGGGAACAAGCTCCCTCAGCCAGGGGAGGCTCCCTGTAATCCCCTCCAGCCACGCCCTTATCCTCAGTTCCCAGTGGGGAAATGGGAAGGGGTAAATGATTACCTCGTAGCTCGCCGGAGGAGCCGGAAGACGATTACTAACGATGAGATCGCTTAGTGGGGGAACATGGAGCCCGGGGACCTCTCCGCGTTCGCCTCAGCCCATTGCATGGTGGTAAGTGACTCATTTCCTTTTTCTTCTCTCGCTTTGCCCTTCCCCACGTTCCTCTGATCTTCATCCCTATCGACAGGTGAATTCCATCATCCATGCCATGGCTCTCTAGACGTGCGTCCATCGTGTCGACACCCTCGACCAGCGGGCTGCTAACAAGAAGCTCCAGGGCGAGCTCGAACAGATCCGGGCCGAGCTCCATCACACCCGCAAGGGGAGCGAGTCTCAAGAGATGCTCGTCCACGACCAGGAGGCTCAAATCGCTTGGCTTTCTGAAGAGAGCGCGCGTTACAGGGAGGAATCATCGAGGATGGCGGCGGAGAGGGAGCTCCTCAAGCAACAGGTGCGGGACTTGGAGTCCACTCTTCTAAATCGGACTCGAAACTTTGATCAGATGGTGGAGGCTAAGCGAGAGAAAGCGGTTTGAGATTTTAAAGACTCCCAAGAATTCCACGACCTCCAGGCGGAGTATGGTTCGGGTTCGTACCGCTCTGGATTTAAACTTTGTCGGTGGCTAGTTAGGAAGAAGTTCTCCGGACTCAACCTTGATGGCATTACTATGAAGGGTTTGTCTCCTGAGACGGCGGACTAGGCGGAGGAAGAAGAGCCTGACTCCCCAGAGGATGAGGAGGCGGATCCCTGAGGCGGTGTTTCTCTGGACTTCTGGCGGCTCCGGGTGCCGTAAACCCAGTCTTTCACAAGTCTTTGGTTGGGCGGTTGTGCCTTGTGATAGTCATTTTCCCGAGCTGTTTGGCTCGGTTATTGCATTGTTATTTTTCTTCTCTTCTTTTTTTTTGAAATGATTATGAAAGTTCTCCCTTTTTCCTCCCAAGTATGATGTGCTCTCTTTATCTTTGGTAAGGCGATCTCAACACCCAAGCTATTATAGCTACATACTCGAAGTAGGACTCCTCGATAATCGTTATCCCGAACTGTTCCTTAAATCATTTAAGACATCTCTACAGTGCACAATAAAGTGATTACCACGTGTGCCCGAACTATATGCTCGTCGGTTATTCTCTAGTTCGATCATCGTACTAGAACAAGCTATGCTTGGTGGGGTTTAAGCCCGAGCTGCTTACACTCCTTACTTGAAGTTCGCCCATGTCATGGAGACGACTGGGTCTGATTGCGCCGAGATCGTGTTAGCTCGGCATTTTGGCCCTTAGGCTCTGGGAGTGACTTATAGTCCACTTTTGAAGTTCGCCCGTGCCTCAAAGGCGACCGGGTCTTATTGCGCCGAGATCGTGTTAGCTCGGCATTTCGGCCCTTAGGCTTTGGGAGTGGCTCGTGACCTACTTAATTGTTACAGATATTATTGTCTTAAGTTGACAATATTCCATGCCCGAGGTACTTGTTTCCCTTCGAGGGTCTCGAGCTCGTACGTTCCTTCCCCGAGTACTCATTTCACTCGGTAAGGTCATTCCCAGTTAGACCCAAGCTTGCCAGCGCCAGGCTCAGGTACCATAACCTTTCGAAGAACCAAGTCGCCGACACGGAGGTTCCACTTCTTGACCCGGGCGTTATAGTACTGAGCTACTCTCTGCTGGTAGGCTGCAGTCCTGATATACGCGAGGTCCCTTACTTCGTCGAGTAGATCGATGCTCCATTGTGCAAACGACCACGGGCTAGTGAGACACTTGAGGTCGGCAGCGGGTTGGTGGTGAATATTGGCATGTCTCTAGCATTTGTCATATTTTCTGACGAGTTCAATGACATCTGCCTTCATTGTTGGCCAATAATACCCTTGTCGAAGTGCCTTTTGGGCGAGGGCCCTGCCCCCMAAGTGTCCRCCGCACAGACCCTCATGAGTGTCGYRGAGTACGAGCTCAGCTTCGGTAGGTCGCAAGCAACGCAGATAGGGGAGCGTGTAAGATCTCCGGTATAGCCGTTCATCTATCATGACGTATTTGGCTGCCTGGCGTTGTACCCTTCTGGCTGCATTGCGATCTGCAGGGAGGGTCCCGTGTAGCAAGAAACTCGCGAGCGGGTCAATCCAGCTCGGCTCTGCTTGAACAACGGGAGCGACCTCCTCTGCTCCCCCCGAGAATGCTAAGCCGAGGCAAGTCCTCTATGTACACGGTTCTCATGGTGATGTCGCTGGTACTGGCTAATCTGGACAGAGTGTCGGTCTCAGCGTTCTCCGACCTTGGGATTTGCCTGATAAAGTGTGACTGGAAGTTGAGCAAGGCCTCTTTGACTTTGGCTAAGTAGGCGATCATGGTTGGCTTGCGAGCTTCGTACTCGCCGRTGACCTGGTTGACCACAAGCTAGGAGTCGCTATAGATAATGATGTGCTTGGCTTTTACTTCTCTGGCTAGAGCTAGTCCAGCTATCAACGCCTCATACTCCGCTTCATTGTTAGATGCCGCGAACTTGAAGCGTAGCGCGTACTCCAGTTTCTTGCCACTTGGGCCGTGCAGAACTATTCTGGCTCCGCTGCCCTGCTGGTTCGAGGAGCCATCTACGTGAAGGATCCAGGGCTCCTCATCCCAGCTCGGGCTTGGCCGAACTAGGAGAGATGCCACACGGGACCCTTATAGGCAGTTCGCGGCTTGTACTAGAGGTCGTACTCGTTGAGCTCAATGGCCCACTTCGTCAACCGACCAAAGACCTCGGGCTTAAGTAAAACTTGCCTCAGAGGCTTGTCAGTGAGGACGATAATAATATGAGCTTGGAAGTACGGGTGGAGCTTCCGAGCTGCAATTACCAGTGCATATGATAGTTTTTCTATCTCCAGGTATCTCGTCTCTGCTCCCTGCAATACTTTACTAACATAATAGATGGGTTGCTGGACCCGATCTACTTCCTTTATTAGTACCGAACTGACTACTACGTCACTCGCTGAGAGGTATAGTTCCAAAACATCGCCCTCCTCGGGCTAGGTTAGGATCGACACACTAGCGAGGTATTTCTTGAGCTCTCCAAACGCGAGCTGGCAGTCTTGGGTCCATTCGAACCCTTTGCTTTTAATTGCCTTAAAGAACGGCAGACAGCGGTCTGTCGACTTGGACATGAAGCGGCTCAGGGCGGCTATACGACCATTCAACCTCTGAACCTCATTTAACTTCCGGGGTGGTCTCATATCTAATATGACCTTAATCTTGTCCGGTTTGGCCTCAATGCCGCGCCGG
Organism: Nelumbo nucifera; assembly: GCF_000365185.1. The sequence goes on from NW_010729204.1 coordinate 1,497,489, forward strand.
TTAACGATGTATCCTAGGAAATTACCCGAGGTCACACCGAATACACACTTGTTTGGGTTTAGTCTCATATTAAACTTATGTGGAATTTCAAAAACAGAATGCAAATCTTGTATTAATTCATGTGAGAGTTGGGTTTTGACGACCATGTCGTCTACATAGCATTTTACTTTTCTGCCGATTAATGGCGCAAACAATTTATTTACAAGCCTTTGAAAGGTTGTCCCTGCCTAACCTTGTAACAGTACAGACCAAACTCCGTGATGAAGGCAGTCTTTTCCTCGTCCGCCGGGTCCATCTTGATTTGGTTATAGCCCGAATAGGCGTCCAAGAAACTTAGCAACTCATGCCCTGAGGTTGTGTCCATCAAGCGGTCAATTTTGGGGAGCAGGAAGCAGTCTTTTGGGCAAGCTCGGTTCAGGTCGGTATAGTCGACGCACATGCGCAACTTGCCATTGGCCTTCTTTACTAGGACGGGGTTGGCTACCCAGCTCGGGTAATGGACTTCTCTTATGAAGTCAACTGTGAGGAGCTTCTCGACCTCCTCGTCGACCGCTTTCCACCGCTCCGGGGCTAGGTTGCGTTTCTTCTGTCTAATGGGCCTAACTATAGGATCAGTATTCAGTTTGTGAGTTATGAGGTCGGGGTCTATACCCGGCATCTCTGCCGCGGACCATGCAAAAATATCTAAATTTTGAAGTAAGAAACTTACCAGTTCGGATCGTAGAGGTTTCTGGACGGAAGCGCCGATATGAAGCGTCCGAGCCGGGTTTGTTGCTGAGGTCGGAACTGCGATCGTTTCTTCCGTGGGTGCGGCTCGTTCTTCGCCTTGCTTCATAGGCCGCTCTAGTTCGAGGTCGTCGGCCACCTTGGCCTTTCCCTTCAGGGCAGCGACATAGCACTTGCGAGACTCGAGCTGGTCGCCCCGTGCTACCCTCACACCGAAGTCTGTAGGGAACTTCATTGCCAAATGGTAACTGGAGACCACCGCTCGTAGGATATGGGTGATCGGCCAACCTATTATGGCATTGTATGGGGAGGGGGTCGCGCCCACCAGGAAGTCGTGGTTGAGTCTGACTACGCAAGGCCATGTGCTAACTTTCACAGGTACTGTTATTTTCCCAAGAGGCCAGACTTATTCTCCACTGAAGCCCACCAAAGGAGTGTCCGCCGGTTTCAAGTCACTTTTCTGCAACTGAAACTAGTCGAACGCAACTTTGAAGAGGATATCTGCCAAGCTGCCCGAGTCGACGAGTACACGTCTGACCTCAAAGTCGTTGATCCTCAACTTTATCACAAGTGCGTCATCGTGCGGGTAGTGGACCCCCCGCGCGTCGTCTTCTGTGAAGAAAATTGGCTCTCCTGTCCTCGGCCGCTTCGGAGGGTTCCGTTCTTCCTGGGCGGCTTCGCGAACTGACGTCCGAGCTGCTGCTGAAGTGCAACCCGCGACGATCGAACCTCCCACTATAACGTGGATGGTTCCCCGAACCGGCCTCTCTTCCGGAGGCTTCCTCTGTGATTGCTCGGCCGACTTGCTGCTGGACTCGGGAGCATCCTTGCCATGCTCCCCTTGCCGACCTGTTTTATTATTATTACTACTATTATGTACAAAATTTCTTAAATACCCGTGACGAATGAGCTCTTCAATCTCGTTGCGGAGGTTTTTACAATTTTCGGTGCTATGACTGTGATCTCTATGAAAGCTGCAATACAAATTCTTATTTCTTTCACTAGGGTTCCCTTTCAAACGGGGTGGCCACTTCACATACGGAGCGTACTTGATCGCCATCAGGATTTCGGCCCGCTTCGCGTTCAATGGGGTGTAATCAGTTCGGTCCTCTACTGGAGCTCGGAACAACTGTCCCGGCTTTGCCCCCCGAGCTACATCTTTTTTCTTTCGGCTGTCCGCTTGACTGGAAGGCTCTCCTTCCCTTTTCCTCTTTTCGGGTGCTCCTTCACCCTTCTGGTTGATCTCTTCCTTGGTGGCTATGAACCTGTCCGCGAGCTTAAGGAACTCGGTTATGGTCATTGGTTGATTGACGACCATGTGCCATTTGAACTCCTTATGCGTCACGCCTTTTTTGGCTACTGCGAGGCGCATGGCGGGGTCTAGGCGCTGCATACAAGCGTCGTTGAACCGCTTGATGTAACCCTGGATGGACTCTCCCTCTCTTTGTACTATGTTGAGGAGACTCTCTTCAGTTCTCGGACACCGCTTGCTAGTGACGAAATGGGACGCGAAGGCTTGTGCGAACTGCACCCAACTTCTTATCGACCCAGGTGCCAAGTTCCGGTACCACGTGCGGGCTGCTCCTCTAAAAGTAGTAGAGAAGGCCACACACATGCACGACTCGCTGGCTCTCGCCAGGTGCATCTGCGATTGGAAGGCATCTACGCGATCATTTGGGTCGAACGACCCGTCGTACTTGTCAAGAGGGGGGAGCTTGAAATCTTTAGGCATTGGGACTGCCAAGAGCTCGGGAGATAGGGGGATTGAACTGAGAGGATGAGAGCCTTGACCTCGTCCGAGCTTGCTTCTCCTTTGCCTCCAAGCTCGGACAGGTTGCGGGTAGCGGACCGGCGAGCTCGGCGGCGACGTCTCAGTTTCTTGGCGGGCTCGGCATTAGTACTGCTCGCCTCTGTGCTGTCTGGTATGGTGTGTGCAGGAAGTAGTTCGGGTCGCTGGTGATGACCACATACAGAAGGATCCTGCTTAGAGCCTGTGGCCAGAATCTCGAACCGATTCTCCAAGAATGGGGCCTCAGGCTTGGAGGGCTGAGACGATGCAGGCTTGGCGAGCTGGGGTCCTTCTGACCTGACCTCCCGTGGCGAGGCCGAAGTGGCTGGCCTTTCTTGTCTACCGCGGGTGGAGGTCTGGCTCCTTGGAGGGTTCCGGGGGGCCTTTCCTTGGCGAGGAAGGTGCTCTTGGCGATGGGACCCAGCCTGCTGTGAGGCTGGGTGCCGAGGAGGGAGTTGCGATTGCTGAAGCTAAGGTTGCGGTAGCTGGGGAAATTGCTGCTGATACTGGTACTGAGAGACTTGGTGTAGCACGTGCTGTTGGTAGATCTGGAACTGTTGAAACTGTTGCATTTGAGCTTGCATGGCCCGCATGCACTGCACCAAGTCTTCCAGCTGGTTCGGGCTGGCCGCAGGGGGCACAACCGAGGGTTTAGTGAAGGTTGTTCCGACTGCGGTAGGGAGTGGAGCAACGACGGGTGCCGCTACAAGAGGCACATCCAAACTAGGGATCTCGTCCGCTGAGAGGGGGACGGTGAACTGTCCAATACATACAATAGGAAGCGAGAGTTGCTCCCTAGAGTTATCCATCTCCGTGCTTCGTCCGATGTTGCTAGAGGAAGCCATGAGAGTTGAGTTTCTGGAGAGTAAAGAGACGTGAAAGTTTGGAGAAAGGCTTTTCGAAGCGTTTCCCACAGATGACGCCAAATGATGTAGCGCGATCCGGTCACTCCTAGCTGGCGCTCACGTGGCTCCTAGGAGGTACCTGAGATGAGAAAGAAGAAGAATCTCCGAGGAGTTTACCCAACGGAGATACTCCGATGCTTAAGTTAGTACTATGAAGGAGAAGCAAGAAGGATACGAAGGCTAAGAGTGCAGATAGCGCGATCTCACTATTCTTTAGAGATTAGGGATCTCCATAAGAAGTTTCTCTTCTGCCTTGAGGGCTTTTATAGGGACACTCACATTAGGTCGGGCATAACCACCACCGGGCTCCTGCCACAGCCGTTACCTGCCAGGGCTGCACAGGTGGCCGTTGTGGCGTATGCCTCGCCCAGGTGAGTGACACGTTTTCAAAGTGGTAGGCACGCCTTTACCTGCTGAGAGACGTGGATGCAGACTGTTGAAAGGACTGGGACTGCGCCGTCAGTAGAGGATATGGCACAGTATGACCGGTACGGTCTGTCAGTCAGAAACTTCCTGAAGAGTGTCAGTGCGGCTCGTTCGCGAGCTATTTTGTGACGAGCTTGAAACACTCCAGGATTACCCTTAGTGGAATTGGTCCTTGGAATGACTTGTCTGCTAGGGAGCTCGGGTGAGCTAATAACTTTAGCTCACGAGCTACAGTTGCCTCGGAGTATCTCTTCAAAGGTAGCACGGGGAGCCTGGAGTTTGGGTCGCGGCGGACTCCTCCCCTCGTGAGCTGTAACGTAGCGGACTGCTTCGTGGGCCCGTCACTTGGTCGCACCGGGCTTCAACGGGGCTGTCGCTCATGCCAAGTTAGCGTCTATGTGTCACCATTTCATAGGTTGGGTCAAATCATCCTTCATCAAGTCCCATGTTGGCAATTGCCACATAACCCTCCGATGACATGGCAAGGGTTTTTATAACTTGAAATGTAAAGCCATTTGTTAGGGTTTTGTTGGTTTATGGACCAACTTATATCCAAATTTTAAATGTATAGCCGGCTCCGACTATAATTTTCCCTAATTTAAAATAATCCAAAAGCAATGCTATTTTTTATCCATATGGTCTAGTGGGTCAATGATCCAACTTTTCAAAAAAAAAAAAAAAACACAAGATTTCATAATTGAATAATAAATATTTGAGTTAATCATATTCTTACATTTTTTTTTTTAATTTTCAATTTCTATCTTAACTATGATATATCTAAAATTCAAGTAATTAATATGAAGAAAAATTTCTCACGTGAAATGCATGTGCTTAATTACTAGTGATTGTAAATAAGTCATTTTAATGTAAAAAACCACAATTTAATGGTTTATATAAAGTGTGACATATCGGGATACAATTAGTAACCGTTGAAAAATGATGGAATAGCTAAAATGTAAACAAATAAAAAAATGTGAATGCCAATTTTCAAAAACCAATATAATTAATCTTAATATTTATTAGTATATAAATTTTAATAATTAATTCTAACATTTATTAATAAAAACCTCACTCATTAAGAAAAGTAAAAATTTACTTAAAATTTAAAATCCATATAATCAAGTAAACAAATATGTATGGCTCATTGGCAAACTTGTGGTTGTTAAAATCAAGTGACCAAGGTTTAAATCAAGTGGCTCATTGACACACTCGTACTAGATTGTTTTGGGCCCGAATCAGCTGATATAAATCCGAAACAACCTTGATACGGGATTGTATCGGCCGATACATATGGAAAGAAACAGAACAAATGATTTATACATTGTGATATTTTGAACCTTGTCCACACCTACCCATGGGACACTACAGTTGTACATTGGGCATCCTCAGGATGTTGTAAATTTTTTTTGGTAAAATCCAGATGTTGTAATTGGACCATTAAATTAAAGCCAAGTTTTTGATAGATAAAAGTAATCAACAACCGAAACAGGTAACAAGTTGTTCAATACAAGGGGGAGGGAACGAATAGTCACATAACCAAAAAGATTCCCAAAAACTCTAATTCATTTTTAGCCTTTTTATGAATTAATTAATACATTATTATATCATATTTATATACGTTGTAACATTTATGCAAATCGTGCTTTAATCCAGCTGAAGCTGAACACACCGAAACTTAGGCCAAGCTCGTTTCATTTTAACAGTCGGCTCATTTTATGTGCAGTATCAATTGCATCCAGAATTTAAAGGCATTTTCATATATTCCCTCCAAAAGCAATGAAAACGTGAAGAATGTAGACTTTGGCTAGTATTTTTATATCCAGATTAAAGTCATTAAACCACGAAATCGACTCATTGGCCGTTTCTTTTTTTTTTTTGGTATTATCTCTAATAGCCTTAGATGATGAAAAACCCCGTAACAAAATAATATCTCATATCACGAGATGTCAGACTCCATACAATAAACCACTACCCATGCATGAAACATGATGCATCCGACTTGCGAATTAAACAAGAGCTCCCAATTAAAAATAAAAGAGCAACTTGATAATCGATACATAAGAAAGAGATGTAGGGGGTAGGGGGGATTCTTGGCTCCATACCCCATAGGAGAGCTTTGACAATTTGACCAATCCACCCTGAATTTCACAACGGGGATGTTACTTCCCAATACAGGGCAGTACAGTTGTGCCTCATAGGTATAGGCTCGTTGGAACCGTCTGTGAATAGATCCCAAGATCTCCCTTGGAACCGCTTGTGAATAGATCTGACATGCATGAATTGCTCACCACTTTTAGATTTAAACTCCCATTAAGTGAAAGGCCGAGGTTTTACCTCAGCTTCAAGAGGTGTACAAACGCAAATAGCAATAACAAAAGACCGATTGGAAATGGGGCATCATTAAAGGTAGCCATATGAAAGAAGAAAGGTAAGACAATGAAATTCTCTGACATAAACAAGATCAAATCAAGAGCTAACACGACAGTGAACGAAAATCCAATGTATGCGAACTTTCCAATCAAATAAAACAAGATGCAGTAATAAAGTGAGAATTCAAAAGTCCAATTCATGAGGAAAATTCCTAGGAGATATTAAAACCATGAATCCATTGAGCAAACTTCTACCAAATAAAATTATTCAAAAGTCCTAAGCAGTTGATGGCAAAAATGCTCGTCCAGGTTGACGTTGCGCCAGAGGTCCATGACAACCAAGAAGCTGCAATTCAAAAGTGTTAAATTCCATTAACCATGTTAAACAAGGCAAGTAATAACCCCAACCCAATACTACATGATTAAAGTTGGGGCATTTGGTGATTGTAGTAGAGCTTTCTGTGTACTACATCTAATAGCATTCACTAACCACAATTACTGGTGGTGCAATTGCAATCAAGGTTCAAAATATCGATATGCCCGATATGCCGGTAAGGTTGTATCAGGCGATATCAATAGTATTTCATCCCCTTGATTGCAAAAGACGAAATAAAGAAACGAAAAAGAATGATGCAGAAAACAGACCTTGGCATTAACACCATCTGGCATAATCCGGTTCTCTGACTTCCACTTAAGATAATCAGTACGACTAAACTTGGTGAAACCCCTGAAACGACCATGGACATTAACATAGAAAGTTAATCCTGAAACTTACAGAAATTCATGTATGAGAAAGCATAATACTCTTGTTAAAGTTGAAGCGTCTAACGATAGGACTTGGTCAATCATCAAGAACAGCAGCAAATCAGGTTGCCATCAATATTCATTTTTCACACCTTTTCTACCATAGGCCAGTAATTTCACAAAATCTTGAATCAACAGAAACTTCAATAAACCAATCTATGTAATATGCAAAGTACATGTGATAAGTGGCATAAAACGCAGATTGGCAACATGGAAGGAAGGAGGCAGAATTTTCTTTGTAGGATGTAATATCAAATAATCGGACAAAGTTTATCACACAACCAGAGCTTTTCAAACCAGTTTCCAGGTTGAAAACTCTACCATCAGAAGAGGAAAAGGGAGAACAGAGGAGGTGAAAGGTAAACCTCAACTTGCATCAAAACCAAAATGCCATAGACTAGCGAGAAAAAAAAAACTGTCATTGACTCTATTCTGAGAAGCTGTTCATGCCCAAGAAGGTAGCATTTAATGATAAGATGAGGGAAATAAAACTAAACTTTGATGATTAACACATCCATGCCCACCAGAAGTGGGTGTGACTGTCTGTTGGTCACCAACAAGACAATCTAGGGGGTCTCTTTGGTTACATTAATAAATTAATATGAAAAATTGAAAATTTCTGGTAAATGATCAACATGTAGGTCATTTTTTTCTTCTTTCTCTTGTAAGCTTAAAAGAAAATCTAACAAACAGAAAATGTAGATCAGATCCAGGCCTGCAAAATCAAAGCAAGAAAGCATCATAGCAAGCAAACATGAAGATCAATTTAATCTCTGTGCACCTTACCATGCTTCCTTCATTTAACAAATCCAGAGCATCGGCTTATTGTACACAGGTTTAACTCACATTCATATAAACATTCATTTAAAGAGAACATATGCACAAAAGTTCTATTGTTTTGTTTCAAAATTTGAGAAAGAAGGTTGGACTAGGGGGGAGGGGACAGGAAACCCTAACAAAGAAAATGGGGAGACCAAACAAGAAAAATAAAGATAGAAAACCTAAAGCTTACCCAGCCAAATACACTACAACTCTAGATCAGATTAACAGAAAGAATAACCATCTACATTTCTTTTCTTTATTTGTTTATCTTAGGTGGATCAGGGGAACACAGTTCACATTTAGCAGTCCAAGAAGATAAGCAGAAATCTCGTTCTATCCAAATATGAGGAAGAAAAGGGTAAAAAATGATCAGTGCATATAAAACTATCCTAGTATTCTATATTCTTTTCTTTTATCTTGGGATGGCAAGTGTGAGAATGCAGGTTCAAGTCTGAGAGACGCAACTTCAATCAAAAAATGTCAAAGGTTAGTACAGTATCCAGTCTACCCACTCCAAGACCCCAGATAGTTAGGACCACCATTGGAAAATGACCTTTTTATTTAATTTGTGGCATTGGAGAGTCTGATCAGGCTAACCATTTTCCTTTCCAACTTCCAGGCTTGAGATAAAGGATGAAGTCCAAATTCAAGAAATTTTATTTGTGACCTCGTAAGGAGGATATCCATGTTATTGTATTTGTGTGTATGCATGAATATTTTTTTGGTAGATGTGCACACGAATGATTAGCATTGCTTAGAGGCCCTAATAACATTTTACTTAAGGCATACCACTTCCTGCTGACAATGATCTTTTGGCGACCAGGAAACTTGAACTTGGCACGGCGAAGGGCCTCCTGTGCATGATTGCCATTGCCATCTTTGCAGCGGACAGACAAGAGAACCTGACCAATGCTCACTCTTGCACAAGTACCCTGTGGCTTCCCAAATGCACCCCTCATTCCAGTCTGGAGCCTATCAGCTCCAGCACATGAAAGCATCTTGTTGATACGCAGAACATGGAATGGATGCACTCTGACTCTCAAATGGAAAGCATCTTTTCCAGCAAATTTGGTCATATATTTGTTGCAAGCAATCCGAGCAGCCTCGAGAGCCTCACTTGAAACATTCTCCTTTTCCCAACTCACCAGGTGGACACAGAATGGGAACTCATCGACTCCCTTCCTCTTCATTCCAACGTCATAGATCCTGATCTTTGGGTCAGGAACACCACGACAATATCGTGATTTTGGGTATGGCTTGTTTTTTATTTGACGATAACACCTTGCTGGTCCTACATTTGCAAACATAAGATAACTCATCAAATTGTCAAATTGCAATCACCCATTTATTCCATGCAAACACAAAAAATACTGTAGTATGTTCTGACAAAATCAACATAGATGCTTAATAAATATATAACCAGAAAAGATAAAAACAAAGCAGATAAAATATTGAAGTAACAATGTCTTTCCTAACAAGTTATCAAAGATCGTATGTTACAAGTATACTCTCAGATACAGCATCATGGTTCAAGTCAATAAAATCTCAAAGGAAAGAAATCAAATGACATTATCATGTTCTTCTTGAGAACAATGAAGATAAATGGTAGAGTAATCAGCTTGAAAAAGGAGAAAAAAAGAAAGAAAGAAAATCAAATGAGGAATACAAGTATAGATAAGCTTCCATCATGATTTGATCATTTGCAAACTTCCTCCATGTGACAAGAACTCTAACGGAATCCAGAGTAAAAATAAATAAATAACAAATATAAGTTAGAGAACAATCCACTATTAAAAAAATCTGACTAGTGCATTACTTCACCCAACTACACATTCTCCATGTAACAAAAACTCTAACGGAATCCAGAGTAAAAATAAATAAATAACAAATATAAATTAGAACAATCCACTATTAAAAAATCTGACTAGTAGCCTGTGTTGATATTTCAACTTCACTTTGCTAAAATCTTGCTTAACAATCCCAATATACCTTATAGGACATCTGACTATCTGAGGAATGCCATGGAACATAAGATCAAAGACTGTTCTATGTCAAGTGCATTTTATTGCTTCTCCCAACTACGCAGTCTTCCATAAACATTCATGGAATAATATTACCAAAATGGTCAGCCTTATAAGGGACACCACATAAAAACTAATGCTTAGCATATTAGCAATAGTAAATCTCCCTTGTAAAGTGAGAAGCAACCTACATACCCCATTAGCTAACCTTACCAAAATAAGTTAGCAAATACTCCTACTCCTTTCCGACTTCAGAGTAACACCTGATGGTTAGTTTAAAACAAATCTACAAGACATGCTAAGACTATAAATACATCAATCTTAAGCTTTGAGGTCCCCAATAACGGGAGCCTAATGCTTAGCTTATGACACCCATTTGATAAGCCTGCTTTGTCTTAAGAAACAAATTTGTTATGCTCTTTTTGCGTTAAGTCAAGAGATCATATCTATGATATAAACCTACTTCCAAAACAATGGAAATCTGCGTGTCCGCAAAATAATCAACTCAGAAGTAGAACCTCAGGCAGAGAGGAGCCTTTGGCTAAGTTACAGATCAAAAGAGAAAACAAAAAAGACAAAGAAATCGAGAACAATAACTAGTTATCAAATTTAAGCATCCAAATCTCATAAACAAATTCACAGAGGACAAACAGAGCACAAGACGTATGTAAGTCTCACAAGGACGAGAACAATATTCTAACTTACTTCTCCCCATTGCGAGCTCTCTCCGTCGGCGAGGTTTTCCAACGGATGGAGATGTACTGCGAGTATGCGACTGCGAATGCCAAACCCTAGTTATCGGGCTATATATAGCGGAAAGAAATGGCGATTCTCACAAATGCTAATGTTACACATGTCAAAAAGGAATATTACAGAAAACGACCCTATACTCAGGGGAATAAACACTTAGGCCCCCAAACTTTGTTTTACGATAAAAAAACCCCCGGCGCTTTGCCGCTGCTACTTTGTTAGCGTAACAGGTGGAAGTAAAATTGTAAAATTGACCACTGACATTAATAAAATTAGGGCTGAAACCTCCTTGAAGCTTATGGTAGCCGCCTAAAACCTCAACTAAAGTTTGGCAATTGCAACCACTTTTCCTGATTTTTTTTGGCTTCATGGGGCTACGCCTGGTGGCAGTGGGATTTGATCCCAAGTCTCTACCTTGACGAGTGAGAGAACCTACCAACTGAGTCATCGTCAATTGGTCTTTCCTTGAATTTTTTGATATAGTTGTAAGTAGACCTTTTTTGTTAGAATACCCTAAAGAGGTATAAAAATATTAAAAATATCCATCTAGTTATTTTTGACCAAAATGTTTATTTTTCAATTTTTTTCTTCATGTGAATCACTATCTCAAACCCTTCCAATCTTTTCTTTTTTGAAATTTATTTATTCTCTAAATTTGCCCTTCATATCAATCATTCAAAGGTAAAGTTATAACAATAAATTCTCCTTTTTGTTTATAAAATTTGTATTGTTTTTTAGTAGAAACTAATTTGAATAATAACTGCATTGGTATTTTGGACATTTTCATGCCTCTTATTTGAAGATTCTAATAAAAGGGGTTTACTTGCAACTATGTCATAAAGTTTAGGAAAGGTGATTACAATTACCAAACTTCAGGGGAGGTCTCAACAATAATAAAAAATTTTAGGAGAGGTTTCAATAATTTACCCATAAAATTATTAAATTGTCCATTTGACAAATATTGACTAATAATAACAAATAGGGTAAAAGACTTAAACCTCCCTTGATCACTGAATAATGAAATATCCTCACTTCTTAAATTGGACTTAGAACTCCCCACTTAATTTTTTAAATCATTATATCTAACAAAGAAAGCAAATGACTAATATACTTCAAGTTATTTTTGGGATTACATTGATATGTAATTAATTCAAAGAAAAAAAGAGACATCATCTTCAACCTTGGAACAGTGAATATGACTGTTGTTCATATAACCGTTGTATCCAATTGTTGCCAATGGAGCACTGGTAACATCTCACAATGGCATTTTTCTTCTCTCTGAAAACCAATGTTCATCTTGTGATCAAATAAAAAAATAATGGTGCTTTAATTTTCTGTTAAGCAATCTTTTGTTATAAAAATATTGTTACTTCAAGAAGCATCAATTTTGCTCCAACATTCATTAATCCTTGGGCTTCTTGTGTGACTGTCCCTTTTCATCTCTTATGTTGTCGTTGTTGATGGTTTTAGTAGTAAATGGTGTTGTCATTGCAAAGACTGATGGCTTCCTCTCAAATGGATGAAATGCACCTCCACTTTTTCTTCGTCTTACGATTGATGGCTTTGGGTTTGGTTTTTGTTGCATAACACTTTGAAACGCCATTGTAATGGTGAGTTGGACGCCGACAACCAAAATCTATTCAAGATTGCCTTTACTTGGTAAGGGAGGTTTTTTTTTTTTTTTTTTTTTTCCACATAAGACAACCAAATATACAAAGAGGTAATAGAGGGCAAAAATGGAATTAAAAAAATAAAGTGCACATGATGTCACATTCTAATAGACACGGACAGAGAATTAAAGGATGGGAGGTTTTCTCCGCTAAGGGAGGTTTAAGTCCATTTTGAAAAAATGAGGAGATGTTTTAGTATTGGGTTTTTTTTGCATAAAAAAAATAACAAAGTTTGTTGAATTGGCAAAATCAAATACATTTCAAAGTAAATTGTAAAAGCAAATAGTGGGAAGAAAAAAGTCTTTATTGGGACCAAATTGCCCCTTATTTAAAAGCCCCTACTCTCACTCACTCTCTCTTATCTTCGTCCCACTCTTCTCTCTATTTCCTACACCTCTCTCCCCCAATCTCCTATCTATCTTCCCATAAACAAAGCTACTTCATGTCTCTGTTGGTCCATGCCTAAATTGGTTCTTAGAGCATCTCTATATGCTCAAAGGACCATTTTATTTGAAATAACATGTTTCACTGTTGAGAGAGAGAGAGAGAGGATAAGAGAAGGGAGGGACTTCAGAGGGAAAATGAACTCTGGTTGCCACCACTGTGTTTTCATTTCAAGGTGGAAGGTGATGAAAGTGGATTTTCATGTAAAAATTGTTGCACGTAATAAAAAATCGCACAAAGATGAGACAATTGTCACTATGTCATTGAGTTAGTAGGAAGGGCAGCGAAATGTGGTATCAAGTAAAGACAATCTGCTTCAAAGACCAAATTGGAAAAACCACATTTATTTGCAAACATGGTATACATTTTGCCATGTGTGCATCTTATTGTGATTATATCACATGTGGTAAGGCCGCATACATTTATACCTTTCTGTATTTTGTGAAAATCATATTTTGTCAAGAGTGTGTGGTTATAGTATTGAGTAATTCAGAATGACTTTTTGTTGTTTGTTGCAGATTTGTTTTTGCTTTTAAGGAATCTACTTCTAAAAGCATTTTTAACCAAACTTCAAATCTCTCTCTCTCTCTTTATTTTTTTTTGTTGTCCAAGCACAAAAGTACTTTTTCTCTTTCCACATACTTGCAGAAATTCGTTGATGCGTCTACATAAAATTGCATTAAACCATGATCATCTGTGACAGAAAGAGGTGAAGAGAAGCAATTTGCTACCGATGAAGTTTAATGGTCACTGTGAAGACAAAAGTTTCATCCTAAACTTTACGTTGGTTTATGCTATATTTTTACTAAAGAATCATATTCAAGTTTCAGACAAATTCTTTCTACCAAAAAAAAGTTACATACAAATCGTTTTCTATTCATACAAATGCTGTATTTTAATTTATAAATACCATTCAGTATCTAATTGCAATCCAAATTTGATTCTATCAAAAGTTAACACAAATCCAACATCTAAAGTTCAATTTGAATCCAACCGTTAAAAATCAAATTTGGATCTAGGTATATTAAATTCGATCCATTTGAAACCCTATTGGAGTGAGGTTGACTTAGTTGTAAATTCTACAAATCTAATTACCCTATAAAATAAGTAGCATGCACAAGGCAATTAGTTGCATTTTGATTTCTCATAGGACAGTTTAGCCCAACTAATTCAAGATTATTAGTATAGTATATTGGTTCTCTTCGAAAATCACACTTTAAGTAAATAATACATTAGATGCCATGTTGTTTATTACTATATTCATTGATTTTCCCCACATAATTGTAAAATTACAATTCTACCCTCAATGTAGTAGTACGTTAAAACGCAATCACATAGTAGGGGAGGACTTGTAATCAAATAAAAGTAAATACGACAACCACTTCCATCATCTAGGCGTAATGGAAGGGATAACTCCACTGACAAGGTCACTACCGGAGACATCTGATGACACGTATGTGTTCTTCATTGACGAGGATGAAAACGGTGGAGTCGCTGCCTTTAGAGGATTGGAAACTGCAGGTTCTGTTGGCGTTTTGTCTGCGTCTGGCATCTTGCGCAACATGTTCTCAAGTTCTCTAACCACATCCGCCATTGAAGGTCGAGATTCGGTCTCATCTTGGCAACACTTAAGGGCCAAAGTTAAAAACTTCTCGATGCACTCAGAAGGATAAGATCCCATGCGTCCATCTACAACCGATAAGATCATACCCGATTGATATGCCATGCTGACCTGAGATTGAACAACGAAAAGCAAACCTTAATGTCGTATTCAAAAACTATACATGATGCAAGCATAAAATGATCAACTTTTTTCATTTTCATTTAACACATGCATAGAGAAAGTCAGTAGTATGGCCATTTCCAGGTTATATAGCTCTGGCCATTTGGGGTCATGGCTGGGGTAGAATGAACATGGATCTGATCTCTGGTATTGTTAGCTGAAGCCTGAAGCGGCTGCTCTCAGACTCGAACCCCTGCTTTCATACCTGTCAGCCAGAGATTTTACCATCCAACCAAATAATGGTCCCCAAAATGGGATACTCTGATGTTTTACAACAAGGTCATAAATGGTGTTTTAAGACTCGGAGCAGCATCAAAACTACATTTGACTTGCCCACCTGGCTATTTAAACGTGCAGACCATTCAATCCACTCAGTCAACTGCTGAACCAAACCTGAAATGTAAATCTACTTTATTTTTTTAAGATCATTTGACATCAATTGGTTGAACAGGACTGGCATACTCTTCAGATCATGTCAGGCCTATACACTCTTCTACAGGTAGCCTGGTAGGATCAACCGGATCAACCCCCAGTCTGAGTTTTGGGCCACTTGTTTCTGGGCCAAAGCAGAACCATTGACACAATAACAATGGAATATTTGCCAAAAAATGGCCTCGATTGAGTATAGGGATGTTATTCACGGGTCCGCACGGATCCAATTCAGTAGTCCCTTAGGGTCGATCTGAGCCAAAGTTGGGTTATTTACATCTCTAACTAGGGCCAACAATTCAATGGCCTCGAATTAGAGAAATCAGCACTATAAGCCATATCAAAACAAGCATTATAAGTCAGTCAAAACCACTTCATTTACTTCTCTCTGTAAAGAGAAACCTAGATAACAACATAAATCCTAAGCATTAAATGTTCTGTCTGCCAATTTTGACTTTGACCATGAAATCTCATGGATGAGTTCACAGTGTGGCGGTTCTTGAAAATATGGGCCAAACATCTGTATGGCTACTGTATAACATCCTAATTTAACTCTCGAAGAGGTAGTATAAGGTGATACCTCTCGAACAATGTTTTTGCCATGAGAAATTGGCTGCATCCCCGTCAAGAGCTCTAGGAAAACAACTCCGAGGCTATAAACATCACTTTTATCTGTCAATTTATGGGTCAAGAAATATTCTGGGTCAAGGTAGCCCTGCAAAAATGCACACAAGGTTCATTAAACATCATTTATTCAGTGAAACTAAGTTTAAGTACTTATTTTAGCTTCTCCATGTTTGAGAAGCTTAATATTCAATCTTATTTTTTACTTTCCATATGGCATAGATTTTTCCATTCTCAAAAGAAGATTCAGTCCAGCTCTTGCTCTGCCCTGAAGGAATCAATTTGCCCCAGATTTTTTATTTTTAATTTTTTCCCTTGAGAGTAGGATGCAAAGATCAAGACTAGGGAATTGAACCATAGTGGCAGAAAGGTCTCCTTCTGGATGTGGTTTGATTATCAGTGCAATCATAAGCATATAAAAGAATGTCACTAATGCAGAAAGGTGAACTTGAAAAGCGAGGTCAATTCAGTTTATATATAATTTGGTTGTAAATAAAAAGAAATTTATTAGACTGAAAAAAGAGTACAACAGGTAACAAGATATCACTCAAAAGCTTAACTAAAATATTTTTGAAGAGGTATTTCAGAGGACTTAAATATAATATTACCTGCAATGATGCAAGGGTAGGGCTACTGTCACTGAACTAATATTAAAGAGGAAATAGTATCTCAAAGAATGACTTTCTATAGACCAGAAAGGTTTTGTTACAGTTAACTTATGCCCCCTTTTACAATAGTTGGTTAGAACCACATAAATCTACTTTTTCAGTGGGTCAAAACAGAAATTTTACTCTAAAGTTTATGCTAGTCCTTTGATGATCACTTTTGGCAACCTTTATGAAATGCATAAATTGTTTGCTAGTTCATAGAATTGAAATAAAAGAGGAAAATCAGTTCTTAGGTCTGACTAAACTTCTAAATGCTCATAATGATGATGGTAAAATGTCAGCGGCACCAAAGCAAGTTAAAGGGTGAATTAGATGACTGTTATAATTGGGTAACCATGCCTACCGGAGTTCCCTTTACAACTGTGGATACATGACCAGGCACAATTCCTTCAATATCTGGAGCTGGGGCAAGTCGTGAAAGACCAAAATCAGCAACCTTGGCAGTAAATTTGGAGTCTAATAATATGTTGCTGGCTTTGATATCTCTATGAAATATTGGTGGATCTGCTTCTGTATGGAGGTAGAGAATGCCCTTGGCTGAACCCAATGCAATTTGCAACCTTGTTGCAAAACTCAGAGGTTCTTTTGTTTTACCTGTGACAGCAGAAAAGCACAACTGAGTTAATTCTTCTGTACACAGTATGGACATAAGTTGAAATGATTTCACATGTTGGCTAAGGAAACCTTAACTTTAGGGGACTAATTCCAGCATTTTAGCACATTTCTAGCCGGTTAATGTAAAAATAGCCCCAAACCTGGCACCCCATCCTTTTCTCTTAGCTTTCTCCCTCTATGGACAAACACACAGTACGCTCCAAATCTTTGAGATTTTCAAATTTGGCACTCCAATATTTGGTTCAACTTGCCCACCACTCTATAATATGGTTAAAAGGATGACCTTATATAAGTCAACATCCAGAGGTGAAGACTGATATAAGGTTTTGAAGTTTGACTGGTCAAATCAGTAAGTACTTTTCTCTACATACTAGTGCAAACAAAGAGGTCCATTGATGATATTGATATTTTTTTGGGCTAAAATATAGAGATGAAAATTCATGTAAGGAACAACTAACCAAGGATTCATCATAACCTAGAGTTTAGGATGAAAGAGTAGGGGGGGGGGATTCTGATTCCTATTTCACAGCCTATGTCTAGAACCATGTAACTGAAACTTCATCTCTTTCTTATTTAAAGTGCTGAGTTCACTAAATGTAATATGGCTATATCATATACCTTGTATTCTGTGAAGATGTAATGGTAGTCTTTGTATTATGCTGTGTTATATCTCATGTAAAAACATCTGTAGTTAATTTTGTGGGCTAATGGGATATTAAGTGGTGGTAGTCTTTTCATTAAGCAGAGTTGTACCTTAGGTAAAACATCTGTAGTTAACTTCGTGGGCTAGTGGGATATTAAGCAATGTTTAAACCCAGATGGTCAAACCAGAAAGCTGGATATATTGTGGATTGAACAGTTTAACCAGGGAAGAAAAAGAGCCCTAAAAGACCTATAAAAAGGCCACTACCAATGTCGATCCAGCTATCTGGGGTCTTGGGAGGGGTAGACTGGATATGGTCCTAACCATTGGCATTTTTTGCACAAAGTGGCTGTTCTCATGCTTTCCAGCCTGAGATTTTACCATTAACCAAGTAATGGCCCCTACGTTCTAAAAGACCTATGGGAAAGAAATTAAAGGAGTTGACTTGAAGCAGTGAGAAAACCTGAAGATTCACAACAAAAAGATATGACCCTTCATTGAGTGGAATGGTTAAACAGGGTTCTTTACCCAATCCCAAAAAGTTGGAACAAGGCTTTGTGAGTTGAATTATGCCAAAAAGTGAGCATTTAAAGGATAAACCTAAATGAAACAGGAATCTTACATATCACTACATGGGTGGGGGCCTAAAAGGGTTGCACATGTTCTCTTTTCCATCCTCTACTCATGGTGCAAGTTTTGGCACGAAAGCCCCAACAACAAAGCTCCTTTTTCCATCCACTCTTCATTTGTGACACAAGTTCTTGACATGGTGATGCACACCATTGCTAAGGATTTGGAAGGGCAGCCTCATCTTGTACTTTCAAGAGAGCAGGGCATTATTTCTGATGTGGGTTCTCAGGCCTAGATAAATGCTAACCTTGATAGCTGAGAAGAACTGACATAGTTGAAGAGGTATCTGATACCTTAAAGTGACAATTAGCAAGAAACTGAGATCTTTTTCTTGGGGATGACTCTTCAGTCAAGCAATCTTTTGCGCTATGTTAGATGAGAAGGAGCAGCTTGAACAAATACACAAGGAGAATGACCTGCATCTTATGCAGGAGAAGGGGTAAGGAACGAACAGTAGAATCTATAGCTAGTGGGGAGAAAGAAAACAGTGAAGCTTTTGTTGGTATAGCCATATAGAGACTTCCAGATAGACTGCAAGACTTTATTAAGAAGGAAGAGGGGAAAAGGGAGAGGTAACGACTGTTCTACAAGAGGAAGAGGTTGGATGACACAGAAACCAGCCTATACAGTCAGGCAATTGCTCCTTCCTGCTATAGATATAGTTTCTCTTGTCTCATCAGACATTGATATAATTCTTTTTACTCCTTCCTTTTTTGTAACTTGTCTTTATTTTTCTCTTCTCATATTTTTTATCTTTAAAGTCATTTTTTATTAATTTGATCCTTGATGTACAGATTTTATTTTTTTACAGACAAAGTTCAGGATGGTGGAGGATGGTTTCATGTGGGTGTTAACCAATGTTATGGGCCGAATAATTATAGAGAGCGAAATGAACTATGGGAAGAGCTCTATGGAATTCAAGGATTATGGGAAGGCCCTTGGTGCTTGGGTGGAGACTTCAACGTAATAAGATTTCTAAATGAGTCAAACAATCCCCAACAATCTATCACAACTAACATGAGGAGGTTCAATGAATTTATCAATAGTTGTAATTTGAAAGAGATCCCTATGCTACAGGCCAACTTCACTTGGTCTAATTTCTAGGAGAAACCATCTTGTTCAAAACTAGATAGATTCCTATTCAATGAAAGCTGGGAAGCACACTGGAGGGGTTTGGTGGCTAAAGCTCTCTGCCTAGAGTTACCTCAGATCACTGTCCTATAGAGCTAGGCCAAGAGACTTTTGGGCTTGGACCTAAACCCTTTAGGTTCAAGAACATGTGGTTGACACACCCGGATTTTGTGCATAAAGTTGAGGAGTGGTGGAGATAAGAGATTAGGAGAGTGAAGTGGAAAGGGATTAGATTCCACAAGAAATTAAGAAGTCTGAGATCCAAAATTAAGATTAGAATAGGGAGGAATTTGGTAGATTGGAAGAGCTAAAAGCCAGATTGTCAGCCCAAATTGAGGATTTAGAATCAAAGGAGTATTAAAGGATCATGAGTGCACAAGAAAGAGAATTGAGATGGAAGTTGAAAGATTTGGAAGAGGTCCTGGTTAGGGAGGAGATATCTTGGAGGCAAAAATCTAAGCATAAATGGATCAAAGAAGGGGATGGGAATACCAAGTTCTTTCATGGTATGGCTAATGGGAGAAGGAGAGAAAATTTTGTGGCCAAGCTTGAGGTTGAAGGAGTGGAAATTGAGTCCCAAGAGGATATAGCCAATTGCTTTGCAACTCACTTCAAATCCATTTCGAGTAGGCCCTTGGAGAGACGGGTGAGAGTGGAAGATCCGGATTGGCCAAGTCTATGCCGTTGAGACGGGTTGGCTGGAAAGGAAATTTGAAGAGGAGATCTGGATTGACCAAGGTGTTTTCTCTATGGACATGTCAAAGGCTCTTGGACCAGATGATTTTACTATGGCTTTCTATCAAGAGTGTTGGGACACTATCAAAGAAGATTTGTTTGAGGTTTTTAGGGAGTTTGAAAACAACCATGTGATTAGTCGTGGAGTTAATGGCACATTCTTAGCTCTCATCCCAAAGAGATTAGATGCCAAACACCCTAAAAATTTTAGGCCAATTAGTTTGGTGACTAGTGTCTATAAGATTGTAGCAAAAGTGCTTTCTTTAAGGATTAAAAAGGTCCTTCCCTCTCTCATTACTCAAGCCCAAGGAGCTTTTGTACAAGATAAGCAGATTGTAGACCTGATTCTTATAGCAAATGAATGTGTGAAGGAAATGAAGAGCTCAGACAATCAAGGTTTCATTTGTAAGTTGGACATTGAGAAGGCCTATGACTCAATGGGTTGGAATTTTCTATTAGAAGTGTTAAGAAAATGTGGATTTGGGGATAGATGGTGGAGGTGGGTGAGTGGATGCATAACCTCTTGTCAATTTTCAGTTCTAGTTAATGGGGGTCAAGGAATTTTTTCCCAGCATGTAGAGGACTTAGGCAAGGAGATCCTCTTTCACCTTTCTTGTTCACACTTGTGGTAGATGTGTTTAGTAGAATGATTTCTAAAGAAGATAGGAAAGGGCTGATAAGTGGGTGGAGGATAGGCAAGAATAATGTCCTGGTGACTCATCTTCAGTTTGCTAATGATATTATCATTTTTTGTGAAGGGGGAGACTTGGGGAGAGTGAGAAACCTGAAAGATCTTATTAAATCCCTTGAGTCTGCTTCAAACCTGATAGTTAACTTTGACAAATTGTGTTGTTGGAATCAATTTGGAAGGTTGGGAGACAAAGGCTATAGCAGATTGTCTATAGTGTTCTATGTTTGATTGGCCTTTAACCTACTTGGGTATTCCATTAGGAGCTAACCCAAAAGAATGTTGGTTTTGGTATCCAATTGTGGAAAAGTTCAAAAAGAGGTTGGCTTCTCGGAAGAAAAGTTACATTTCGATAGGGGGTAGAGTGACCTTGATTAGAGTGACTCTTGCCAGTGTTCTGGTTTATTTTCTCTCGGTGTTCAGAATACCTTCAAGGGAATCTAAGAAGCTAGAAAAGGTGATGAGGGACTTCTTGTGGGAGCCAAGGGAAGAGAAGAAGGATCATCTGATTAGGTGGGAGATAGTCAACAGAACTAAGGAAGAAGGGGGATTAGGAATAGGTAACCTAGTTCTTAAGAACAAAGCTTTATTAGGGAAGTGGCTTTGGAGATGGCCGTTGGAGAGAGAGAGGTTGTGGCACAAGGTGGTGAATAGTATTCATGGTTGTTCGTGTGAGAATTTGAGAGAAAAAATGAATTGATTGTATTGTCTTGGAAGGAGCATATACATAGCTTTATATAGAATTACAGAGCTAACTTACAGGGCGATAAAATAGGAAACTAACTTTTCCTAGAAAACTAATTTCTATATCAGTGGGATTCTCCAATTAATATCCCATGATTCTAGGAAACTAACTTATGTATGATTCCTAAACTGATGGACCTAAAATTGGAGAATCAATCAGAGAGTCAATCTTCTACTTTCCAACACTCCCCCTCAAGCTGGTGAATATGCATCTTTCATTCCCAGCTTGGAGATAAGTCCTTGGAATGCCACACTGCAAAGCCCTTTTG
>NW_010729204.1:1531973-1543274 GCF_000365185.1 Nelumbo nucifera
GGACCTTCAGGTATAGGAGGAGTGCTGAGAAACAGAGACAGTAGTATTATATCTTTGTATTCAGGTCCTGCAGGTGTGGGAGACTCTATAAGGGCCGAATTACTTGCTGCTGTGCAAGGAATCCAGCTTGCAAATCAGCTAGGAATAGAGCATCTAATTATTGAAGGGGACTCCCAGGTGATAGTGGGTTGGTTGCAGGATCCGGACTCCGTGATCTGGGGCTACTAACAAGGAATATGACAATCAGAGTTCAGTGGGTAGGCAGACCAGCAAACTCAATGGCTGATTCACTTGCAAAACAAGGGGTTTCTCGGGCTACTTTATTTTGGGCTTCTGCGTAATTTCTTTTGAACTTATAACTCTGTAACTAGTTTTAAAGGAAAGGTCGTACCTCGTGCCTTTCCATGGATTGCCTGTAACTCTCTTATTTGCTGGTTTAATAAAATCTTACTCATTCATAAAAAAACACAAATATGGTTGGAAGAATGAACAAATATACAACGTAAGGAAGAAAACAATAAATCTTACCAGAAAGGTGATCCCTCAATGTGCCATTTGGCATGAATTCATAAATCAGCATCTATACATGCACCAAAACCAAATTCAGGCATAAACTTTTCCAACAGTAGAAGGTTCCATAAGAGAAGAAAATAGAGAGATCTATAGAAAGAAAAGTTTCATACTTTCATTATATGCACAGAATAACACTATTTATTTTTGAATCCAGTTATTCCTGCATTAGCATAAGAGATTCTTTTTCCTTTGTGTTATACAGAAAAACATCAACTTAAGATGGTACACCAGTAACCTCTAACTATTTGTTTGCTTCTTCAGTTGGTACTCAGCTTTTTAACAGGATTAGCAAATGAACATGTTCGCTGCACATGACAATTTAATAATAACAATAATAATAGTAATAATAATTTCAGTGTTCTTCTCAAAATCCATATAACAAAGATAAGTAATCAAAGCGTGGTGTACTGGTGGATTTATTGCTTTTCAACCTAAAGGCCTAGCTTCAATTAGTTTATATCAATGCTTCAACTTGTGATTGATTGGACAGTCAGATTGATTGACCTGTCACTTGAACAGATTTTTGAGTATGTTTCAACTCAAACCGCTTTGCTACAAAAACCATTAACTTGGTCACCAACTAGTTAACCTAGTGATTTAAAAGGCATGGCTCAGGTGTGACTAGGTGCATAGGTGAGGCACATTTTAAGGTATGTGACTCACCTAGCCCCCAGGCGCAACACTTTCAAAAGGCACGTGCAGACGTGCCTGGTGCACCTTGCGCTTCATCCCAGGCACACACCTTTTAAAAATTTGTGTTTTTTATTTTCTTTTTGTTTTTTTATACCTAGTGGCCAGGCTAGGGGCTCTGCCCCTGGACCCTCAACCAAACCTTTCAAGGCAAGAACAAACAAATCCATATTAGGGTCTTAAACCCCATATTTGCTAATGTTGCTCATCCGTTCATCTTAATAAAAGATATTAAGAATTCAAGTCCCAAATATAGACTTGTTTGGGCTTGCCTAGAGGGGCTTGGTCAAAGACGGTTTGTAGAATTAGGAATGCATAATGTTTAATATCACATTAGCTATTTGAAGTAATGCAACTGGGGAAAGAATAAAGATATTAAGTTTTACATGCTTGAATATGTTTCATATGTTATGCTTGATTTTATTTTTAATTTTTCATTTTAAATATGTTTTACATGTTATGTTTATGTATCATATGTTATGTTTGTTTTCTTTGTTTTTTGATGTTTTGGCATTTTTGAAAATTTTAGCTTTTTTTTTTGCATTTTGCGTCTTGCTTTGAAAAGGCACATGCCTCACCTTGCACCTCGCATCTTGGGTGCAAAATGCCCCTTGCGCTTTTAGTTTTCCTTGTGGTGAAACTGTAATGGGCCCGGGCGTAAGATCTCGTCACGGGTCGGTCCACGGGGAAAACTCCTAGCTTTCCCTTGCCCCTCCCTTTGCGCACAGACCCTATGGTGGCGAACTAGGGGTGATTTGTTCAAGAGATCACCCTAACTCTCCTAAGCTCTTTCTTGATTGAAAACCGAATACCTTTATTTCAATTCCTAGCTCCTTAAATAGGAGATTACAAGAGGGGGTTCCTTATTGTATTCGGCTAGGCTAGGATAATCTATCTCTAATCAAACTCAAATTCCTACTTCTTATGGGAAATAAACTACCTACTTCTAATGGTAACACAACTCCTACTAAGAACAGGAGATAAGATAAGGATAGATGGGATAAGGGATAAGGGATAAGGGATAAGGTAAGCTGGTGGCGAGTTGGCCAGAGATAAGTGTGGGCCCCTGGTGAGCTGTCGCGTGGGCCCCTCCTCAGTGCTGCTGCTGGCGACGGCAGTTAGTCTTACCAACGAATGTGTCCATAACATCACACCCCTCCTGGACAACGAGCTTGTCCTCAAGCTCGAGATCTGGGTAGGCGTTGTGAAGATCAGACCAGGGAATCCAGGTGGCCTCAGCTGATGGTAGTCCGTTCCATTCCACAAGGACTTCGAAGGTACCCCGATTGACGCGTGACCGGACAAGAATCTGAGGTTGGAGAATGGGTCTGCCGTCCTTCAAGGGGGGTAGGGAAGGTACTTGATCAGGAGGACTCCCTATAAAAGGCTTGAGTAGGGACACATGGAAGGTATCGTGGAGCCTACTATTCTCTGGTAGCTCAAGCTGATATGCAACTTTCCCGATTCGCCGTAGTACCTTGAAGGGCCCGTAAAACTTGGGGGTCAGTTTAGGGGGAAATCTGCCTTTGAGAGAGTGTTGCCAATAGGGTTGGAGCTTCAACTACACGAATTGTCCAGGCTCGAAGGTTACTTCTCTGTGGTGCTGATCGTAGACACTCTTCATACGTGTCTGAGCCTGCTGTAGGCGGGAAGTGACTTCCGCCAGGAGGGCATCGTGATCTTGTAGACTACGATCGACTTCTTTCAGCCTTGTCGAACCGGGTTCGTAGGACAGTAGGCGGGGGGGTTCCCGGCCATAGACAACCTGGAATGGAGTCATGCCAAGAGAGGAGTGATAGGACATGTTGTAGCAGTATTCGGCCCACGGGAGGCAGTCTACTCAACGCCGTGGCTAGTCACCCACGAAACAGTGGAGGTACATCTCTATGGTACGGTTCACGACCTCCGTTTGCCCGTCCGTCTGCAGATGGTAGGCGGATGAAAAAGACAGAGTCGTACCCTGCAATCGAAAGAGCTCCTTCCAGAAGGTGCTGGTAAAGACCGGGTCCCTGTCACTGATGATGGACTTTGGTAGCCCATGCAGGCGGAAAACATGTGTGAAGATGTGGGCCACCGAAACTGCGCTATATGGGTGAGCTAAGGGGATAAAATGAGCATACTTGGAAAAACGATCCACTACCACGTATAAGACTGATTTTCCGCCGACCTTGGGCAGGCCCTCAATGAAGTCCATGGAGATATCAGCCCAGATCTGTGTTGGAAGTGAAAGAGGCTGGAGGAGGCCAGCCGGGTGTAAATTCTCCCATTTTTGTTGCTGACATATGGATCAATTCTGGATGAAATTCCGAATCGAGGCCCGCATACCGTGCCAATGAAAATCGGTGCAAACGCGGTGCAATGTCTTCTGAACCCCTTCATGTGTGGTGTTATGGATGCTGGAGATGACGGTGGGAATTAACGGACAATCGGTTGGAAGATATACCCGTCCCTTGTATAGTACTAGGCCGTCGTGGATGGACCAGTTCGGTTTGGGTTCTCCCAACTGTATCTCTTGAACCAGGTCACTCCATGCTGGTGATTGGGGCAGTACGTCCTTAATGCTTTCCAATAGGGCGACGCGGGGCCGGGAGATTGCACAAAGGTGTATAGCATCTTCGTCACGCCTGGACAGTGCATCCACGGCCCGATTTGAAGCCCCTGCCTTGTGGTCTACTCGGAAGTCAAACCCGAGCAGTTTACTTGCCCAATGCTGTTGGGGTGGAGTGGTAAGCCGTTGCTCTAGTAGGTACTTGAGGCTGTAGTGGTCTGTTTTGATGACGAAAGGTCTCCCCCACAAGTATGGCCTCCAGTGTTGGACGACTTTGGCAAGCCCTATCAGCTCGCGCTCGTAGGCTGGTAGCTTTAGGTGCCGGTCAGCTAATTTCCGGCTAAAGAAGGCTATGGGGTGCTCTTGTTGTTGCAGTACTGCTCCAATGCCTATACCAGAAGCATCACACTCCACCGTAAATTCTAGGTCAAAGTTGGGTAGTTACAGCACAGGGGTGGAGGAGAGCGCATCTCTTAAGTTTGTGAAGGCTGCGTCCGCTGCTTCATCCCATTGAAATGCGTTCTTCTTCAGCATCTTGGTTAATGGGGCAGCCAAGAGTCTGTAATCCTTTACAAACTTGCGGTAGTATCCGATGAGTCCTAAGAACCCGCGGAGAGCCCTAGTGGATTGAGGTTTGGGCCACTCTCGAATTGCTTGAATCTTGGAACCGTCTATCGAGACACCTTTCCCGCTGATTATATGCCCCAGATAAAGGACCTGTCGCTTCCCAAAGGAACATTTGGCCCGCTTCAGGAAGAGTTTATGTTGGCGCAGCAGTTCCAGAATCGTTCGTAGGTGACGAACGTGCTCCACCCATGATGTACTGTAAACCAGGATGTCGTCGAAAAATACTAGGACGGATCTGCGGAGGTGGGGTCGAAAAACCTCGTTCATCAAAGACTGAAATGTGGATGGAGCGTTGGTGAGACCAAATGGCATGACCAGAAATTCAAAGTGGCCGTGATGTGTCCGGAAGGCCGTCTTTTCCACATCATCAGGGGCCATCCGGACCTGGAAGTACCCTAATCTGGGATCTAGTTTAGAGAAGTATTGAGACCCGTGGAGTTCATCTAGCAGTTTGTCCACCACGGGAATCGGAAATTTGTCCTTGACGATTTTGTTGTTAAGTTCCCTGTAGTCCACACAAAACCTCCAGGTGTTGTCTTGTTTCGGTACCAGTAGGACTGGCGAGGAGAAGGGGGAGCGGCTGGGGCGGATAATTCCTTGTTTCAACATATCCGCACACTGGCTCTCTATCTCATATTTTTGCAGGTGCGGGTAGCGGTATGGCCGGACGACGACGGGTTCTGATCCTGGAATTAAAGGGATCCGGTGGTCACACGATCTGACAGGTGGGAGTCCCTTGAGGTCTGAAATCACGTTCGGGAAGTCAGCGAGAAGTCTCTCCATCTCTGCGGTGTGCATGGTGTCGCCATGGAGAGTATGTACCTGTGGTCTTTTCGCTCTCACCTTGGTTCCTTTCCATGTGACTTGTTTCCCATGCAGGTTGAAAGTCATGGTCAGAGCACTGAAGTCCCATAGGATAGGGCCGAGAGTGATGAGCCACTTGATTCCAAGCACTATATCGAACTCGTCCAGAGGCAGTACAAATAAATCCGCGAAGAACGGTTCAGATTCAACCTATATTTGGATATTCCGGCAGATCCCAGGGCTGTGAACTCTCTCCCCATTTACTACGGCCCCTTGAAGTTGCAGTCTGCCTTCCACTGGCAGTTTCAGTTGGAGGGCTGCTTGCTTGCTGACAAAATTATGTGTGCTTCCTGAGTCCACCAGAATACGCATGGGTTTCCCTGCCACCTGTGCCTGCAACTACATGGTTTGGGAGTTCTGTATTCCGGTGATGGCGTGGAGGGAGATCTCAGGTTCCAGTGTTGTACGCTCCTCCTCTTCTTCCTCCAGTTCATCTACCAGGAGGCAGAATAACCGCTTGCAACGGTGTCCGGCTGAGTACAACTCGTCGCAGTTGAAGCATTGACCTTTGGCTCGGCGTTCCGCCATCTCAGCTCTAGATAAGCGTTTGATGGGAGGTGTCGTTATGCTGCTTCCTATGCTGGTTGCAGATCTGGAAATGTTACCTGTGTGAAGCCGTTGTTCCCTGCTGGCTGCCAACGAAGACCCTCCTCCCGTTGATTTCGGGTTTGCCCAAGAAGTTGCTGAACGCCCCATGCTGAACGACCCTCGGCTGATCTGTAGCTTGCGCTCGGGCTAAGTTCATTGCAGTGACCAGGTTGGGAGGGCTCTGCATCTCTACATCGACTATCAGAGGTTCGGCTAGTCCAGCGGTGAACGTATCCACCTGCTGATCTGGGCGTACTGAAGAGGCTCTGGCGAGAAGGGTCTGAAATTGCCGCTGGTACTCGGCTACGGTCCCGGTCTGCTTGAGGTTAATTAATTCCCCCAATGGGTTGCTTGTTAATGGGGGTCCGAACCAAAGGAGGCAGTATGACTTGAACTGATCCCAACTAAGTCCTGGTTCTTCCTGCTCCACTTGGTAGAACCAAAGTTGTGCTTCGTCTGTCAGATGGAATGCGGCTAGGCTGACTTTATCCTTCTCCTCCGTGCGCTGATTATGAAAGAATTGCTCGCAGCAGTACAGCCATCCCAGTGGGTCGCCGCTGCCGCTGTATGAGGGAAACTCCAGTCGACTGTACTTGGGTATGACCGCTGCTATTGGGGCGACGTTCTGTCGTTCGCCGGAGCCCTCCGCCAGTTCTGGCCGGCGRCTGTTGTTGGTGGTCGCCCCTTCAGAGCTTCTCTCCCTGGTGGAGAAGTACAACTCGAGTAGGCGCCGAAGCTCCTTGACATCTTCCTTGACTTCTCTTACTTCCGCGTGGTTCTCCATGAGTTGGTGCTCTAATTCGTGGACCCTGGATGATAGCTGCTCCATGTCGCCCATGACGTTTGGCTCTGATACCAAAATGTTATGGGCCCGGGCGTAGGATCTCGTCACGGGTCGGTCCAYGGGGAAAACTCCTAGCTTTCCCTTGCCCCTCCCTTTGCGTGCAGACCCTATGGTGGCGAACTAGGGGTGATTTGTTCAAGAGATCACTCTAACTCTCCAAAGCTCTTTCTTGATTGAAAACTGAATACCTTTATTTCAATTCCTAGCTCCTTAAATAGGAGATTACAAGAGGGGGTTCCTTATTGTATTCRGCTAGGCTAGGATAATCTATCTCTAATCAAACTCAAATTCCTACTTCTAATGGTAACATAACTCCTACTAAGAACAGGAGATAAGATAAGGATAGATGGGATAAGGGATAAGGTAAGCTGGTGGCGAGTTGGCCAGAGATAAGTGTGGGCCCCTGGTGAGCTGTCACGTGGGCCCCTCCTCAGTGCTGCTGCCGGCGGCGGCGGTAAGTCTTACCAACGAATGTGTCCATAACAGAAACCCTCTCTCACTTACTGCTCTCTTGCTCTTTTGTTTCTTCTATTTGGGACTATTTCTGTTCTCTCTTTGGATGCAGATGGACCCCCCTCCCCCCACAAGACATAGTGAGTCTCTTCAACCCAACCTTCCTAAGGAGACAATAGAAGAAAAGGGGAAGATGCATGTGGAAGAAAGAACATGCTGCTGTGGCTTGGTCAATTTGGGAAGAGAGAAATCAGAGGATCTTCAATGGAAAAAGTAAATCCTTAGCAGAGGTGATTGAAGCCATCAAAATCAGATTGGTACATTGGATCAAAACCTTGGATTTGTTCAAAGGTACTCCCACAGATGACTTCTTAAGAAATTGAATAAAAGTGGCAATCACAGAACCACAGAGAATAAGAGTGGAGTGGAAACCACTAGGGCCAAATAAACTAAAACTAAACTTCGATGGGAGTTCCTTCGGCAACCCAGGAAGAGTAGGAGTAGGGGGAGTCTTTCAAGACCATCAAGGAGTAGCGATGGCCTTGTTCTCAGGAACAATCGGGTTTGCAGACTCAATCCAAGATGAATCAAAGGCTCTATGGAAAGGACTAAAGCTTGCAGAACAGCTAGGGGCAAGAGGGCTGGAAATTGAAGGAGACTCACTTCTAATTATAACATGGGCAAAGCAAATTGAGTCAGTACCTTGGAAGCTAAGATTCACTTTTAGACAGATTGACCAATTTGCAAAGAGATTTAACTCTACTTCCAATTGGGTTAAAAGGGAAGCTAATGGGTAGGCGGATGTGTTAGCCAAGTAGGGAGCTAATAGACCCTCCTTGTTTTGGGCAGTATTGTAAACTACTTTGCTATGGAAAGTATTGTATCTTAATTTCAGATTTAAATCAATAAATGATTTTCTTTGCTGATCAATTTTTTTAATAAATTTTATAATGTTTCCTAGATTTTTTATTTTTATTATTGAATTTATGACATCACAAGTTGATTTAGTTGATGGAGAGGAAAATGCAATTCCAATGAGTTTTTAAAACATCGATTTTTTATCAAATTTTTTTATCCCATTGTCAAATGAACTGGTCAAACTAATTGACTCATCAACTGACCAGGATTTTGGATCCATTTACTAGCAAACCAAAAAACCATTGACTCAGTCAACAAAAATGGTGACCTAGCTAATTGAACCATTTAATTAACCTGGTTAGTGGGGTCACGGGTTAGACAACAATTCACTTTTTTTTTTTTAATTATTGTATTCCATTTCCATCATTAATAAAAATAATTTTTATTATATATATTGTTTTTTAATTTAATGAGTATATAATATTAGGTATGTATCCATATTTTTCTACAAAATTTTAATATTTTAAAATTTATTGTATTTTTAAGTTTTCAGTATTTAATTATGACATCATGGGTTGACACATTAGACCTAAAGTTTGAACCATTGGCCCACCACTTGGAAGGAAGAACTATTGTACTTTTGAGCCATTTAAAAATTTTTGTATTCCATTTCCATCATTAGTAAAAACAAATCATACTTTTCACACTTAATTTTGTTTAATACAATGAATATATAAAATTAGATAAGTGCTCAAATGTTTTCTACAAAAGTCTACACTTTTTTGTATTTTTTGTGTTTTTTACCTTTTCTTAAATATTTATTATTTAATTATGCCATCATAGGATGACCCCTTTAACCCAGGGTTGCAAGTTGGGTACTTGATTTGAAGATTTTACATTGCATTAGGCCCAAGCTTCCAGGCCTTGTCCATTCAAATTTTAACAAAATCCTAACTTGAGCCCACACAAGTTGCACCCATAATTTGTTTGATCTAGAAGGTTGGACCATTGACCTGCCACACCTAGATAGGAAAACAACCATTTTCAGATCAGTTTTAAATTTTGTATTTCATTCACATCATTGTTTATATTGTTTATCACACTTATTTTTGTTTATTATGATTGGTATATAATATTAGAGATGTGCCTAACTTTTTTATCTTTCTATTTTTAAAAAAAATATTATTTAACTAAGACATCATGGGCTAACCTATTTGACCCAAATGGTTGAATTGCTTACTGACTACTTCATAAAAACAGATTTTGCTTTCAGGTCAGTTTCAGAAATATAAGTTTTTATACTATCAAAATTATAGTTCATGGATTTAATCAATGGAATTCAATGATGAGAAACAAAGATACTTTAATATAGGATTCAGTGAGAGAGAATGGGAGTTACTATATAATAGGACTTAATGAGAGGGAATTGAATGGTAGTATTCAAATTACAATTTCTGGCCTCATAATGGAGAGGGATCAAACACAAAACACATGGGGTACTTCAGTCAAAAAAAAGTCCAAAAGACGTGGTGTGTTATTCCCACTTTTTATTTTTTTTATCAATAACAAAACTTTCATTAGTCAAACAGACTAATTAATTACAAAGAAGGGGAGATAAACTTTCTTAACTTCCCCCAGCAGAGGCTAGAGCCCCCAAAGTGATAAAAAAACCAGAATTACAACTGAGCCCAGAATATAGATTCCCTAATCGCCCCTTACTTGTCTAACCCATCAGCAAATGAATTAGCATATCTCTTCACCCAGCTATACTTTATTTCCATATCCTTAGCCAACCTATTGTGGATGCTTTTGTTGGAAAGGAATACAGCCGCAGACAGCAGTAGTAATGGACGTTAGATTCAGTGTTCCTATCTTATCTTATCTCTTAGCTAGATTCAGTGTTCCTATCTTATCTCTTAGCTAGATTCAGTGTTCCTATCTTATCTCTTAGTTAGATTCAGTGTTCCTATCTTATCTCTTGGCTAGATTCAGTGTTCCTATCTTATCTCTTAGCTAAATTCAGCGTTCCTATTAATTAGGCAGTAGCATTATTATTTCCTATGTCTTTTAGAAAGTTTCTTAATGTTCTTTTTAGAAAGTTTCCTAATGTTTTTTAGAAAGTCTCTTTTTAGAAAGTTTCTTAATGTTTTTTATAAAGTTTCCTTAAGAAGGACTCTTGTAATTCCTATTTAAAGGAGCAGATGTTACTCAATAAAACTATCGATAATTTCAGTCAAGAAAGAGCAAAGGAGAGTTGGTGATCTCTTTATCAAATCACCATAAAGGCGCTAAAGATAGGTTCCTCGAGGAAAGGGAGGAACAAGGGAAAACAAGAAGTTTTCCCCGTTAACCGACCTGCGACGAGATCCTATTCGCGGGCCCTTAATAATTTGGTATCAGAGCAGGGCGTCATGGGTGACTTTGAGCAATTGAAAACTAGGGTTCATGATCTAGAGCACAAACTCGTGGAAAACAGCAAGGAGGTGCGCGAGATCAAGGACGACGTCCGAGAATTAAGGCGCTTGATGGAGTTATATTTCTCCAGCAAGGAAAAGAGTTCAGAAGGGGCTGCAACCACAGACGGCCGCTGACCAGACATGGCAGAATCGTTCGGCAAGCAGCAGGTCATTGCCTAGGGAACCGCGATTGTCCCCAAATACAGCAGGCTGGAATTTCCTTCCTATAATGGAACTGGAGATCCTTTGGGATAGCTGTACAGATGTGAGCAGTTCTTCCGCAACCAACGGACAGAGGACAGGGACAAGGTAGGCTTAGCCGCATTCCACATGATAGAGGAGGCGCAACTCTGGTTTTATAAATTGGAGCAGGAGGAACCTGGGCTCAGTTGGACCCAATTCAAATCCTATTGCCTTCTCAGATTTGGGCCCCCATTAGCAACCAATCCATTAGGTGAATTAATCAACCTCAAACAGACTGGAACTGTGGCCGAGTATCAGCGCTAGTTTCAGACCCTCCTTGCAAGAGCATCTTCGGTACGACCAGACCAACAGGTTGACATGTTCACCACGGGGTTAGCGGAAACTTTGAGGGTGGATGTGGAGATGCAAAATCCCCCCAATTTGGTTAGTGCTATGAATTTGGCTCACGCTTTTGAACGCAAATTGCAACTCAACCACGAAAGTATTAGTATAGGGCGGCCTCAAACAACATGGGCAGCCCCAAAACCACTCGGAATGGCTCCATCTTCAGCAGCCAGCCAAGAACAGAAACCACAGACGAGCAACAATTCCAGATC
>NW_010729204.1:1543644-1572503 GCF_000365185.1 Nelumbo nucifera
TTTTGTTGGAAAGGAATACAGCCGCAAACAACAGCAGTAATGGGCGTTAGATTCAGTGTTCCTATCTTATCTTATCTCTTAGCTAGATTCCGTGTTCCTATCTTATCTCTTAACTAGATTCAGTGTTCCTATCTTATCTCTTAGCTAGATTCAATGTTCCTATCTTATCTCTTAGCTAAATTCAGTGTTCCTATTAATTAGGCAGTAGCATTATTGTTTCTTATGTCTTTTAGAAAGTTTCTTAATTTTTTTTTAGAAAGTTTCCTTTTAGAAAGTTTCCTAATGTTTTTTAGAAAGTCTCTTTTTAGAAAGTTTCTTAATGTTTTTTAGAAAGTTTCCTTAAGAAGGACTCTTGTAATTCCTATTTAAAGGAGCAGATGTTATTCAATAAAACTATCGATAATTTCAGTCAAGAAAGAGCATAGGAGAGTTGGTGATCTCTTTAACAAATCACCATAAAGGCACTAAAGATAGGT
This sequence comes from Nelumbo nucifera, assembly GCF_000365185.1. The sequence goes on from NW_010729204.1 coordinate 1,544,121, forward strand.
TCCTCAAGAAGTTTTCCCCATTAACCGACCTGTGACGAGATCCTATTCGCGGGCCCTTAACACAACCACCTGAATTTTTTCCTTTCATTGCTATAGTTCCATAACCCAGCCTTGTCTTCTTTCAGCCACCCTAGTACCACCTCCGGATCCCCTTCAATTACAAGCCTCCTAATATTCATTTCCTTTGCCCTTTGGACACCTTGCATGACTACAGAGATCTCAGCCCTGAGAGAGTCACCTACCCCAATAGGGCCTTAAAACATGGTTGGGACAGTCCCATTCTCATCCCTAAACACACCCCCAATGCCTAATTTCCTAGGGTTCCCTCTACTACTACCATCAAAGTTCAGCTTTATAAAACCAGTGGGGGGAGGGACCCAAGATAGACTTAGACCCATTTTGACCAAGGCAAAACTAGCAATCTCTCTCCACTTTCTCAACAGATCATCCATTGTAAAGTCTGTGAATAAATCCGAATATTTCAACCATTGTACCACCCTTATATGAATCGAATCTATCAAATTTTCAATGCTTCTCTCTCTTTCAGAGAAGATTCTTGAGTTCCTTTCTTCCCAAAATGACCAGCACACAGCAGACCTTAGACATCTCCACATAGTCCTACCCCTCTTCAAATGCCATATGAAGAATGAAGAAGAAAATAGACTTTGCACATTCAAAGGGGGGTTCCACCTACACCCAAAAAGGGAAAATGCCCATTCCCAAATAGTTTTGGTAAATTGGCAAGAAACCAATAGGTGATAACTAGTCTCCCCATCAACTTTACAGAGAATACAGCTGTAAGGGGATAAACATGTCTTGTGTCTCTTTCTTTGAAGAAGATCACTAGTGTTGATTCTTTCCAAAAAAGTTTTCCAACAAAAACTCCCAACCCTAGGAGGAATTGGCTTGCACCAAATCTCTTTAACAGGGAAGGATAAACCTACGGGGCCAGTTGGCTGAGTTAAGACTTTAAAGAAAGAGGCACAAGAGAAAGAGCCCAAGGGGGAGGGGATCCAAATTCTGATGTCTTCATTTGTGGGGGCCAAGAAAATATTAGGAAACTTTCTAAAAAACATTAGGAAACTAGTAACAAGTCATGGATGGCTTTCCAAGGTGAAGCACTTGTAGTCCTTGCCAAAATTCCAGGATCCCATCCATTATCCTCCAGCCCATGAATGCTAGCCACTATTTTAGCCCACAACTTCCCACTTTTTATAGTAGTATAGCTTTATGACATAAATATCAAGGTTATCCTCATTTTGATAGCCTTAATTCCACTTTATATTATGGTTTATTTTGTTGTAAATTGCCCCTATTGTATCCCTTTTACAATTCATGTAATAATTATTATTTGAATATAAATAATATATTCCAATTTCCAGTTAATACTTCTGTTTCTCTTTTGCTACTCTTGGATTACTTCATACTTCACACTTTCACATTGATTTATGATGTCCCATCTTGGTGATATCTTTGATTAGAACTTAGATATTTTATCTTGTTCATTGATGATTATACTGAATATACATTAACCTATTCCTTCCACAAGGAATTAGTTCTTCCTTTAAAACTTTCTATGCTATGGTTCTTTTCACATAAATTTTGTATGCTTAGGTTCATTGGAAGAACACATAAATAGGAAATTTAGGCAGTCATTATATACTTACGAAATTTACCACAAGGGGCGAAGCCAGGGGATCATGCCCCCCCTATGGCTTAAAAAATCCTACAATCCCATTTGTATTTTACATATATTTTGTCCTTCTCATCTATGTTTATTGACTCTTGGCCCCCCCAATCTATGTTCATTAGCCTTTGGCCCCGCTACTAAAAAAATCCTGGCTCCAACCCTGTTTAGCACATTGTTCATGTCCTAGAACCCTTCAACAAAATGGTGTAGCTGAGAGGATGAACTGTCATATTTCAGGAGTCACATGGACCTTTAAGATTCTTTTGCTCCTTCCTTATAAGTGGAAGCAATTATCATAGCTATGTAATTGCTACATCAGTATTGCATGGAAAATCTCCTTTTCACAGATTGTTTTATCATGCACCTGATTATTATGTATTTTATGTGCTTGGTTGTGTTTGATTTGTTCATTTACACCCACATGAGAACAGTACACTCACATCACAGGCAGTAATTTGTGGTTCTGTAGGGTATACCATAGTACTAAACAGAAAAAAATGTTCTTCAATATAATTATACCATCCATTGCTTTTGTATCTTTAATATGGTATTACCATTCTCATTCCCAGCTTATATTTTCTCAAACTTGCATAAATGTTCACAATGAATAGGCATGTCTCACTTACTGAACTTAACAATGCCATATAAATTTCTGGTGAGCTATCCTGAGGTAAACAAAAAGCCATAACTAAATCTCAATCAAGCATTTGAAGGTCCGAGAATGCAAAAGTACCTGTTCATCTTCTTCGTCACAATATCCAAGTAAAGAGACTAGGTTTCGATGATGTAACCTTGATAACAATTCTATTTCAGTAAAGAACTCCTTTTCACCTTGTAATGATCCCTCTTGTGCACGCTTTATGGCCACCACTGTGCCATCAGCTAGAATACCTCTATAGACCTTCCCATAACCTCCTTGGCCAACTTGTGTGGAGCTGCTAAAATTATTTGTAGCCAGTGACACTTCTTCAAAGGTAAAGTCTTTAATGCCATCAATCTTGATTGGGATCTTGGACACTGCAAAAAAGAAAAAAAAAAGAAGAAATAAAGCACAACTTGAGATGAGCTTTAGTAACTAAAAACATGTGCTGTACAACAACATATACTGTCCTTTTCTATTTATGAAATGATAAAAAAAGATAGAGTCAACTCAACTAGGCCTTGTGCCAAATTGTTCAGTACATTACACATTGTTAAACCATAGGCCCTTAAATCATGTAGTCTCTGTGATTCAGGTATTAGATCAAGGAACAAGATTTGCATATTTACTGATATAAAAGACATACTTATATATGAATTACTGTGAAAACCCAGAAGAAGAGCACGTTAACTGTCCCAAAAGTTTCTTTGCCCCCCCCCCTCTTTCTTTTAGGTACCATGGAACATGAGGATTAAAGTTGGCTGTTCCATATCTACCTTTTCAAACTGATAAAAACATATAAAATATATTTTAGAGAACTTTTTGAAACTTTTTTTAACAAATCAAAAGTGATATACAAATAAGAAAATCAGCAAGAGGAAGAACTAAAAGATACAGGATTAAAGCAAAAGAACCACAAGAAGGTTCACTAAAATTTCCTAATATAACCACCCTTCTAAACCTAACTTCAAGTACAGAAAGTCTCTATCAATCCCATCCTTGGCAAGGGTATCAGATAGTTTCCTGATCTAGGAATCCAGCTAAACAAGTCACCTGGTGGCTAATGATCTTGCCACTCTTCTACGGGTATGAAGAGTCCAAGGACCATTAGAGAGATTCCTCATGACGAGCCTTCTTCCACCTCTAATATTAACATATTGATGCAGAGATAATATCTATGCTCTTATCGATGCATGTAGCCTCTCCAATTGGGTCGGAGTATGCTGCAATCACATCACTTCAGTAGTTCCTGAAAGCACAAGCAATGCCCAAAGGTGCAGGATTGCCTAAGCAACAGCTGTCAAAGTTGATTTTCATCTTGCCATCTATTGAGGAAGATCATGGCCTTTGGACAGGCTACATTCCAAAGGAAAGGATCAATAGGACTCCTCTAAACTCTTCTATTGCGAGTTTCTGAAAACATCATGAAGATTTATAGAGGATATGCAGCACAGAGTTGAAATTGAGGGATGGCTCTAAACTTATATTTCAGGTAGATGATTGGAATGGTTTGGCAATTTCAGATCCTTGTGACCAAGGCTTTATGGGACTTCCTGTTTCAGGTAGGAAGGCTGTGTTTATGCGGTAAAAATGTCGAACCGGGGTGTTTATGGACCCAGGTTCGGATTTGTGAGCGTTTGTTTGCCATACAAAAATGCAACGATTAAGAGTGTAAAAATGCCTTTTCTGACATCTTCATATCGTGAGGAGACTGCATTACTGTACCCATCCTTTGGATACAAAATTGTAATTTTCAAATCTTTATGTAAAAGGTGGCCACAAGCCAAGCCGAGCCGAGCTCGAGCCCAATTTATAGGCTCGATTAATAAACGAGTCGAGCTCGAATATATATATATATATATATATATATATATACATATATATATATGTAATAAAATTATTATAATTCTTAATTTTTTAAGTATCAAATAAAAATATTTTTTATATAATTTTTTATTTTTATAAAACCTTTTTTCTCAAATCGAGCTTGAGCTCAATGTTCTAGTTCGAACCGAGCTCGAGTACAACCTTGGCGAGCTGAGCTCGAGCCTTGTACTATTCGGCTCGGCTTGAATCCACCCCTAAAACGGCTTACTTTATTCCCTCAATTGAGTGAGAGAGAGACCACCATACAGCCTTTTGCATCGATTTGAAACAAACAAGAAGAGAACATAATGGGTTTACAACTATGAACCATTTTGCATACGCAGCCGAAGGAACATCTCTGAGTTCTTCACATCATGGGGAGTACAAACATTTGGGAATCTTACCTTCCCTATACACCTTTGAGTAAAGAGAAAACAGAATACATTATCCTTTTCCAAAAAGCCATTCATTATACCATTTTAAGAAAGGAAACCAAGTGGAAGAAGTCTCAAGGAAAAATCGCAATCAAATTATTCTACCATGAACTTGCTAGAGGAGTTATAGTCTTATAGAAATGGAACGTTCTAAGGATAATTTCAGTAAAGCCCTTTTTATGATGCTGTTAGGCAAGGTGAGTTATTCTAGAGTCCTCAAGGTTTGAGAAATTTTGCATGGTTGTAATAGTTTATACTTTTCCAAAAGCATGACCAGTTCCCAAAGCCTTTTAGATTTTATGAAATGTGGTTGGCTGATAATTCTTGTAATGAAGTTATCCAGTATGGTTGGGAATTACAGACTCAAGGATATGCTGCCTACCGTTTGTCTCAAAAGATGAGTCAAATTAAATCTGATCTTATTCATTGGCAGAAAGTGAAATTCAAAGATCCCCAAAAGAAGTTAAGTGAGTTGGAGCAACAAATTATCTATGTGGAGCAATCTACACCTTGGAATCAATCACAACTCTCAACTTTGTATAAACTCTATGATGATACTCAATCACAAATAGAGAGGTTTTGGAGACAACGATCCAGACAAATCTTGCAGTCATTGGGTGACAAGAACACAATTTTTTTTTCCATAAGAGTACTTTATGCCGACAAAGGAAGAATGAAATACAAGGAGTCAAAGATAGTACTAATTCTTGGGTGATAGATCATAAAGATATCTCGGATGTTCTTATCTCATATTTTTCAGAGTTATTTTCTCATCAACCTCAATCCAATTTATCCTTTGTGTCAGACCTTTTTACCCCCCTCATTTTAGAGAATGAAAATAACTTTTTAACTACCATCCCCTCTAAAGATGAAATTAAAACAACTTTATTCAGTATTGGTAGTCTAAAATCTCCTGCACCGGATGGAATGCCAGCATTAGTCTATAAACAGTACTAGGACCTAATGGGCTCTGAAATTGTAGCTTTTGCTCAAGAATTTTTTCAGAACAAGAAATTACTTAAAAGTCTTAATCATATTTTTCTCTGTCTAATCCCAAAAAGGATAAATTGTACCAAGGTCTAGGATTATCGTCCCATTAGTCTATGCAAAAATTTTAGCTACTAGAATCCATACGGTCCTGGATAAGTGTATTTCCCTGAACCAAGCTACTTTTGTACCAGGTCGTTAGATAATGGATAATACCACTATAGCACATTAAATGTTCCATTTCTTAAAACAACATTAACAGGGTACAGGCTATGTGAACATCAAGTTAGATATGGCAAAAGCCTATGACAAACTAGAATGGTCTTTTCTTCTTTCAGTACTAACAGCTTTAGGTTTTTCTGAAGACTTTTGTCAAATCATCCTAGAATGTATTTCCACTGTCTCCTATTCCATTCTAATCAATGGTACTTCTGAAGGGAAAATTCTACCTACAAGAGGACTTAGACAAGGGGACCCTTTATCCCCCTATTTATTTATTCTGGCCATGGAATGTCTCACCCGAATGATTGTCGAGGCTGAAAATGACCAACAACTCCAAGGTATCCAAATATCTGCTAGAGCTCCCCCAATTACCCATTTATTCTTTGCAGATGACATTCTTTCATTTATGAGAGCACATAGAGAGGAACTAGAAAACCTTAAAACTATCCTCCAGCAATTCTAGGACGCCTCAGGACAACTGATCAATTTAGAAAAATCTGGAATTTATTTCAGTAGAAACATTCATCCTAGGCATCAAAGAATGATCCGTCGTCAGCTTCATATTCAAACCCTTCTTGCAAACTCTAAATATCTTGGCCTACCTCTAATTTGGGGTCGTAATAAACACTCCCAAATTTCCTATATCTTGGATAATCTCAAAGGCAAACTCAATAACTGGAAAGCTACTGCAATAAGTCAAGCTGGCAAAAGAGTTCTAATTCAATTTGTACTTCAAGCGATGCCAACTTATACCATGTCTGTGGTACAACTACCCCAAAAAACCCTGACTTCTATAGAACAGATTATAAAAGACTTTTGGTGGGCCCGATCTGATTCCAATCCTCATCCTTATCGTTGGTGTTCTTGGAGTTCCTTAGCCATCCCTAAATCCTCAAGAGGATTAGGTTTTAGACGCATCAAATTAATAAATTTAGTTCTTAAAAAATTAGCCTGGAGATACCTTAATGAACAACATAAATTATGGGCCCAAATTTGGAAATCAAAATATCTCCCCATTCACTTTCTCTTTCCTACTAATATCCCTTCACATAGTTCTCTTTACTGGAAATCAACTACCCCTAAATTACAAATATTACTTCAAGAAATAGGTTTCTTAGTTAAAACATCTTCCTTAGAACATATTGCTCATCTACCATGGATCCAAACAGCTGAGAAGTTTCACATGACACCTCAGCCCATTTCCTTCCATGTCTCTCAGCTTGCATTCAATAATATTATTGGCCATAATGCCTGTGTTGGAAAGTAGAAGATTGACTCTCTGATTGATTCTCCATAATTTTAGGTCCATCAGTTTAGGAAACTTAATTTCCTAGAATCATGGGATATTAATTGGAGAATCCCACTGATATAGAAATTAGTTTTTTAGGAAAAGTTAGTTTCCTATTTTATCACCCTGTAAATTAGCTCTATAATTCTATATAAAGTTGTGTATATGCTCCTTCCAAGACAATACAACCAATTCATTTTTCTCTCAAATTTTCACAGCCTGTAATACCCCCATTCTGCAGCAATTTTTCAATACAGATCAAGTTGATCAGATTTTACAAACCCCAATTTTCCCAATCAGTACCTCCATTTCCTAGATCTGGACTAAACATCCTTCAGGTAAATTTTCTTCTACTGAAGCTTATAGAGACCTAGTCCAAGCTTCTCTTCCCAATGTTTCTGATCATCTTAAAGATTGTTTCAAATGGATTTGGAAGCTTCCCTGCCCTCTCCGCTATCAATTATTTATTTGGAGAATTATCCAAAACTCCATACCTGTTAAAACACAGATTTTCTCTTCTCAGGACCATAACTGTGTTTTTTGTCAAAACCAGCCAGAAACTTTGAATCACCTCTTTTTGGATTGTTCTTTCACCTAACCCATCCTCTTTGCTTCGCCTTGGAATATAAATTTTTCTATTACTCATTGTTCCAATTGGCTGGATTGCATTTTGCATCTGCGTACTCTTTTCACTGACAAAAATACTTTTTTAAAAACTCTTGGTTGGTAAGCAATTGCACTTTATTATATCTGGTTTGCGTGAAATGAAAAATCATTTAAAGACATTACTGTTTCAAATCACTGGATTTTGCACAAAACTAATACTGTGTTTAACAATCTTTCAACTTCTCCCATTGTGCATGAACCTTTACCAATTTCAACTTCCATCTTAACTATATCTGTGCAACCATATATAGATGGCATCCTTTTTACAGATGCAGGGAAGATTTCTTCTGATGAATTTTGCTTTGGAACTATCCTCCTCAATCGGCAATTGGAATGTATTCAAATCTCAGGAGGTCGAAAATTTTTGAATTCAGTCAAAGCTGCGGAACTCTTTGCTATATATCAAGGTCTATTCCAAGCACAACGATTTAGTAAACGGCACATTTTGGTTTTCTCAGACTCACAAACAGCTGTGCAAGCCTTACAAGGAAAAGCATCCATCCATTGGTCTCTTCTGCATCTTCTGAGCCAAACAATCAACCTTCTTCAAGAATTTCAATCCGTGGCTTGTATTCACATAAATAAAAAATACAACATTACAGCTCATCAGATTGCATACAGAAGTAAAACTACCAATCAGGATTATTTTACTTATCCTTCTGATGTAACTGATATCTCAAACTTTGTATCTATTTCTTTATCTTAATATATTTTACTTTACCTTTCAAAAAAAAACCTGTTATGTGCCAATATTAGTTCATTTATACTTGATGGTATTTTTCAGTCACAAGGAGTTCTTGAGGGCTTGAACAGGATAGCCATTAGAAGGCGGTTCTCAGATGGCATCAAAAAATTCAATATAGTGAATAATATTGTATAGAGAGCACACATTGTATACATTTTCTCTATGCTATTACTGTATTTTGTCTTAATGCAGTTCTACATTTCTACCCCTCTTAATAATATTTGTATTGCTTATCCAAAAAAACAAAACAAAACAAAACAAAGATACCTACCTTGACGTTTTCCTGTAACTGTACGATGTTTTCTCGTACATCTTCTTGTAACAAATATTGAAATAATTGCAGTTAACGTAGCTGCAACTGCAACTGCCCCAAATATAATTCCAACCAACGCACCCGTACTTAATCCTGACTTTTGAGAATCCAGAATGACTGCAATACAAACAATAACCATGGACCAGAAAAAAGTTTATGTGAAGAGTTATGGATATGATATCTAATTTATGAAACAACATATAAAGTTATAAACAAACTAAGATAAGTATAGTTCTTCTGTTTCTAAACCAGATTCATGATGTAGAGGAAATTTTAAGATGAAACTTCATAGACTACAAACGATGGCATCCAAAGGCCTGGCAAGGCATATATTATATATGTAGGGCAGAGGAGGCACCAGTTCTTATCTTTAGAACAAATAATGAAAATGGTAAAAAAAAAAGGACCATATGCCCAAAGATGAGCTGGATTTTTGTCCTAAAGATGTCCAGATGAGAGCATTGATTGGTGGAATTACACTTAACCTCCTGCATATATAACAAATTTACAACCAGGCTCTTGGTTACTAACCCTTGCAATCTACTTAAAGATTCATCCGATATACAAAATCTCCCAGATTTCATATAAAGCCAAATAGGCTTTAACATTCATCTCAAGAAGGAGAGATTAATGTGGATAGGCCGGATGAAGGATGGTGGAAAGAGTGCAGGAATGGCAGATTTACAGCTAAATCATTCTACAACACACTGTCAAGAAATTAGGTGGTTGAAAACAAGGTTGAAGGAGTATGGGAAAACCCAGTTCCTCCAAAAGTGGAGGCCTTTGCATGGCTGGTTTTGCTAGATAGTATTCTTACACAGAACCATTATCAAGAGTAGAGGTTTCCAATTTGCCAACAGATGTGCTCTTTGTGAGCCAATGGAAGAAGATGTTCTTCACTTATATTATGAATGCAGTTTCTCATAGTGTGGGGCTTTTTCTTCTGTCTCTTTAACAATGCTGTTTGGATTCCGAGGTCACCAGGAGAAATTTTCACCAGCTGGCCTACTCTACAGGGAAGTAAAAAAGCTAAAATATTCTAGAGTTGTATTCCATTTCTTGTGTGCTGGCCTGCTGGGAAGTGTGGAAAGAAAGGAATAGAAGGGATCTTCGAAGGAAAAAAGGCTACAATAGGAATGAAGATGTGTTTAACGATTGATTAAAACATTATGGATTGAATATTTATACTACCAGAATTTAGAGATGTCTTGATAGATTCTCTTGAAGAAAAGTTTTGGGAAACACTTGAATTGAATGGGACTGTCAGATAATTTTTGTATTGATGTAAAAGTTTGATATAATTGTTTTTTCTTTTTCTTTTGGTGATCTCTCATCACCTTATGTATTCTTGATGTACCTTTTTTCTACTTAATGATTGCTACCAAAAACATCCATCTCAACATAGGTTTGTCTTTTAAAAGAATCTTCTTTTTCTATATCAAAATATCACATATGGAAGAAGCAAGATAAAGTTTTCATACATACATGTTTGATATGGTCCCAAGAGAGTAAAGTTGATAAGTTCATATGGCCCAAAAACATCACTGTCAGGAATATGCCATCCTGTGAACATACTCCTGATTCTTTGAATTTCACTCTCATTAAAGATGCTCTGGTCACCCACCGGTGGAAAAAGCTTCAAGTACATCCTCAACCGAGGGCCTTCTTCCCAGATAAAATTTTCAATTGACAGCTGATAAAGTTTCAATTCAAGACCTGATGTTAAGTATACTTCAAAATTGCTCAAATATGGAAGGAAATCTGAAAATCCAGGACTTTTTAACCGATATCCAACTCTAAGAGGTGCTGCACAGACGCAACGTTCAGGAGATTCTGGGATGTATTCAAAGTAATCGTCAGTAGGACATGATTGAACAAGACAAATAGCTGTAGAGTTGATTGTGCTCTGAGATGTGTCTTCAGATCCAGTCTGAGGTCCACAGAACTCAGTTATGTTGAAAAGATTGGAGTTACATAAGGGATTTCCTTGAAGCCTGAAGATAGTGCAAAAGGAAATAAGATCAGTAAAAGGACATAAATATGACGTTATTTCCTTTAGGATAATACAAGGATTATACCATAAAAACAATTGGAGCACAACTACACAGACATATCAATGTATAGAGAACTGCTACTAAAGTACAAAGCATCACATATTGATGAAAATTAGTTATATTTTTTTTATCAGCAAAAAAATCTTTCATTAATAACAGAGAAATTAAGATACAATAGATAAAGATTGCAGTGGAATAAACTGCAATCTCCAGCAATCAGTTACAATTCTGCCCAATACAATGAAGATCTATTTGCCCCTTGTTTTGCTAGGGTATCCACCATCCCATTTGCATCCCTTTTGACCCAACCAAACTGAGAGTTGAACTTCCTTGCAAGTGTGTCAATTTCTCTGAAAATAAATTTGAGTTTCCAAGGTACTGATGTGATGTTTTTGGCCCAAGAGATTACCAATAGTGAGTCTCCTACTATTTCTAAGTCTGTTGTTCCTATCTGCTCAGCCATCTTTAAACCTTGAAGTAGGGCTAGAGATTCAGCCTGTAATGAGTCACCAAAACCTATTGGTCCTGAGTAGAGTGCCACCACTACACCCAGATGATTTCTAAACACACCCCCAATGCCTGCCCTTCCAGGGTTGCCAAGAGAACTCCCATCAAAGTTCAGTTTTAGTTTGTTCAGTGCTGGTGGCTTCCATTCCATGCTTACAAGAACTTTGGGTACATCTGTTTGTGCTACTTCAGCCCAATTTCTTAGAATCTCATTCGTGGAGTAGTTTCTGAATATCTCCATGGTCTTCACCCAATGAAAACTAGTTATAATTAATGATACAAGATAAAAGTAAAATCTGAGTATGTATTACACAAATTCTGAGTATGGATCAGTGATGCTTCACATGTAGAAACTTACATGATGGTGACATTGGCAGGGGGACTAAGATTGCCTGAAATATTTGAAAGTAAATTATTCCGAAAATCCCTGTCAATATCAAGTATGTAAAATAAATTTAGAAGACAGTTCTATCATAAACTTGAGGTATTGCTAGGTGACTTAGAGTACACTATTATACAGCCAGATAACAGATAAAATCTTGATGTCATTGTGAAAGCAGTGCGTTAAGTACAAAAGTTTGCTTGGTGATACTTATAATATACTTCAAATGCCATAAAAGAAAAAGGGAAATGCTGCTTTTTGGCTTCAGATCTTACAAGATGATGCTTTCAGTTTTATTCAGAGTCCTGTTGCCCAAGATAGTTGATGGAAAAGAACCACTCAAAAAATTGTTCTCTAGTGATCTGCAATGACAAATGTGATGGAGAATAAATCCGTCTACCACAAATGTTTAGCTTTTTTATTGGTACTGCTTTGAAATAAGAATATCCGAAGAATATTTACTAATCTCTGAAAATGAAATTTTCACTGAACATAAAAACTCAGAATGACCAATAGCCTTGTATAAAGAAAAGGAGAAATGGAGTACCGATTTACTTACAATCTCTGTAGGAGAGGAAGACCTGAAAAGGAAGAAGGAATAGGCCCACTAAGATTATTGTTTGACAGATTGCTGCATAAATTGTTCAACACCAACAAGGCAAAAATTCCGTTATTCATAGTTCAACATAAATTCATGTAAACACTTGAATGCTCCATGCAGAGAATGAGCTATTGAAATAACTTAAATATTAGAAGATTATGGGCCAAGCATATCTAAATGGATGCAGGATGTAAATGCCTTAGTAGAAAGAGGGGAAATCAATACATGGTAGTGATATTGTCAGAAAGCTTATTTGGTGGTATGGATCCATTAAGCTGGTTCAAACTGAGATCTCTGTAATGTGAATGACATAAAGAAAAAAAAAACGCTTATCATCAACCATAAATTAAAATGACTTCACAAAAATGTAGTGAAATTTATCAGAAAAAATAAGAAATAAAGAAGCTCCCATTCTCCCAATACTGATAAACTTACAAATATCCAAGGTTCGGAATCCTGCTTAGATCAGGAATTGAACCTTGCAGGCTGCAGTTCCTGAGACTCCTGATAGACCGAACAGAACATAATTTTAGCATTGGCTACAAGCATTGCACAGGAAATGCTATACATGTGTGCATGCATATATTTCTTGTACTTCCTCAAAATGGAATTGGCCTCTATTAATATGGAAATTATGCAATCTTTGTTTGAAATAATAATATAATAAGCTTCACTCAACAGGTAAAGTTTACACTGAATTATAACATAATATAACTGCATTGCAACAGGACATGTTCACATAAAAAAAGAAACTCATTAATGACTTTTAACACTGGAAAGTAAGATATTTCCAAGATTCAAATGAATGATACCAGTCTGCATGTTTTATAAAACCAATCAGAAGAAAACTTATCAGTCAAAATGGTAATCAATGAATTGGATTGTCTAATGCACTCACAATTTCAACAATTTGGACATGTTTCCATAAGAAGCTGGAATTGTACTCCCATCAAAGTGGTTATTATCAAGCTGACTGCAAAACAATGAACAAAAAGAAAGGCATTAACCAAAAAAACCATTCATGAGGCCCTACAATAGATGAGACATAAAAAATGTAGAATTTAATGGAACAAAAGGATGGTCTAGTCGGAGTTTCAATGGAGAGATTTTTTCCTCTTTTGATAGCCAACAGAAATGAACTTCACTCATTTATAGTGATAAAAGAACCACACTGTCCAAGACAGACAGCAAGAGCAATACAAGAACAGCATTCAGCTGAATGACTAATACATGATTTTATTGGTAAACAAATTAAAATCATTCCCTAGCCTTGTTAAACCCCATGCAAGCTCTTGTCTTGTCTCCTTGTCTCCCCTGCTTTTGCTAAGGAATCTACTAGCCCATTTGCAGACCTAGGCATCCATCTGAAGAAGCAATTCAGTAGCTTTCTACATATTTATTTTCTCTTACTAAGAATTGGAACATCCATGGGAGTTCTGCTGTTTCAGTGGATAGATAACCTCCTATTTATCATTTCCATGAAAAGAAAATATCATTTAATCCATATGCAAGTAAAAAGTCATTAAGCAATGATGGTCCAGATATTTGGGGTTTTTGGAGGGGTAGACCAGATATTGACTTAACTTTTGCATTTTTACACTAAGTGGCTGCTCTCAAATTATAATCAACATGTACCTTTGGAAAATTACATTTGTTCAAGTGGGGAAGGCTAAATAAGATGAAAGCAAAAGCATTAGAACCTAATGGTATTCCAATAGAAGTTCAGAAAGGTATGGAAGAGGTAGGTTTATTATGGCTAACTAAACTATTTAATAAGCTAATGAAAGCAAAGATGTTAGATGAACAGAAAAAGAGCTCTGTAATGCTTATATTTAAAAACAGTCAGTGTACAAAGATATGGTAACTATGAAACTTTGAATCACATTATGAAACATTGGGAAAAAAATACTGAATGGCTTTTTATCAAGATTGTTGGGATATCATTAGAGATGATTTTATGGATGTGTTTAAGGAATTTTATGAGGTAAAATCAACTCAAATGCTAATGCTACTTTTATTGTGGTAATCCCTAAAAAGGTGGATGCTAGTCACCCAAAAGATTTTAGGGCTATCAATTTAGTGAGCTTCAGGTATAAAGTCATAGTTAAGGTCCTAGCCTTGAGGATAAAGAAGATCCTTCCCTCCATGATCTCTCCTAATCAAGGAGCCTTTGTACATTGAAGACAAATCATTGACCAAATATTAATTGCTAATGAGGGTGTTGATAAACTTGATTTTGACAAGGCCTATGATCTGTAAATTTGGATACCTCCGTTCTTGTCATTATTCCATCCTTGTTAATGGAGTGGTGAATGATTTCTTTCCAACTGTAGAGGGTTAAGGCAAGGTAATCCTCTCTCACCTTTCCTTTTTACTCTAGTAGCTAATGTTTTTAGTAGATTCTTCTCTAAAGTAGATAACGTAGATAAGGAAGATGAGTTGGGTGGGGGGGATTAGAGTGGGCATAAACAATATCCTAGTCACTCACCTCCAATTTGTATATGATATTATAATTTTTTTGTGAAAGGGGAGATATTAGGAGAGTGGAGTTGTCTAGTAGAGACTGAGATCAGCTCTACTCTAGATGAGAATTCAAAATAGAGAATGGAATAGGGAGAGAGAGAGAGAGAGAGAGAGAGAATAGAGAAGATGAAGAAAGATTTCAGAAAAGAGAGTAAATAGGCTTGTTGCCCCCACTCAGTTATATATATATATATATATAAATATATATATATATATAAATATATATATATATATAAATATATATATATGTATAAAATAACTTAAAAAAGTACACTTACAATATTGCCCCTACTAACATAACATGTCAGCAACTTAAAATAATAACAGAAATAACTAACTTCTAACTTAACTTACTGACACTAACAGCATTATAAATAAAGACATTACTACCCTACAACTCTACACACCCCCTCAAGTTGGGAGTAGATATCAATCATTCCCAACTTGCATAAGTCTATCTCCAGCTTGGTCTTGGGAATTGCCTTAGTGAAGAGATCAGCAAGTTGCATGTCAGAGGCAATATATGGAAGATACACTTTTTGAGAAGCAACTTTCTCTCTGATAAAGTGTCAATCCACTTCAATATGTTTAGTTCTGTCACGTTGAACCGGGTTATGGGCAACATTAATAGCAGCCTAATTATCACAGTATAACATCAAGGGCTTCTCATAAGCAATACCCAATTCTTCAAATAGAGATTGTAGAGAAGATGGGCCAAATGGCCCATAGGCTGTTATTCTATGTTATATTTATGTTCTTTTCTGTAATGGGCCTTATTCTGGGTCCATACTCTTCTATGCTGTGTTTTTGTAATTTCTTGCACAACCAAGGGCCTCTTTTGTAATTATTCAAGAATTAACTTAATAAAATTGTATTAGAGTGTTAGAGGGRGAGATTARTTYRAACCTCTCATCCTCTAACCCTCCTTGCCGCCAGCTCTCTCTCTCCATCTTCACCAATCTTTTCAGCTGTTTGCCTTTTCTGGTTTTTCATCTAATCTTACACAGTCCCATACTTCGAAGGGCTGTTTTTCAACTTGGTATCAGAGCAGGCCTGAGCTTGGCGTGGCTCTCATGTGGGTATAGTCCAGCTGACTGCATGAGGGTATTCTAGGGCTGGAAGTTTAGACTCATTCGCCTAATTCTTGGAGGTCATTGGAGGGTGCCCAAGACTTTAATCACTTGGAGAATAGTTCGGTGACCAGGAAGAATCAGAGAGAAGGATTGTTCGGCCTGATTTGGAGCTCGAATCAGAGATTGATAAAACTGTAAGTTGCTTCAATTATTTCTAGGTTATATTTCTGATTTGGGGGGACTGTTAGAGTGTTCGAAACCCCTCTAAATCTGTTCAGCTGTTCAGTTGTGGTCATCCTGATTTAACTCAGAGATTTCTGGGTTGGTTTCTCATCTTGTTGGACTGTCAAGTGGCCGAAACCTTTTTGGACTCAGTGGCGTGAGTTCCTACTTCAATTCAGAAAGGTTTCGGCCACTTGACAGTCCAATCGGGTACTCCGCTCTGGTTCGCTCGCTTCACTCGCTCACCCTTGACAGTCCAATCGGGTACTCCGCTCTGGTTCGCTCGCTTCACTCGCTCACCCAAGCTCCGAGAACCCCCTATTTGCTATGTTGTTCATTCATCCATCATAATAAAATATCTTCTTAAAAGCAATTAAAATTATAAAATCATTATTTTTTGTGTGAGAATTAAGCATTTAAGACCCTAACGTGGACATGTTTGGGCTTGTCTTGAGGGGCGTGGCACTAGGGGGGGCGCCAGGGGCAGAGCCCCCAGCCTAGCCGCTAGGTTTAAAAAAAAAAGCAAAAAAGTGTCAAATTTTCAAAAGGCACATGCCTAGATTGAGGCGCAAGGTGCATCAGGTGCATGCCTAGGTGCACCAGGCATGCGCCTTTTGAAAGGGCTGCGCTTAGGACCTAGGCAAGGCGCATACCCTAAAATGTGCCTCGTCTATTCGCCTTTCAAATCATTGCCTCTTATATGGTTAAATTCTCGTCCATGTACTCAATTTCCTTGAACAAAAGGAAAGTAATTGCAGATGCCTGTTGTAATGGAGACTCTTGGGACTTGGGATTGGAGACCAATGCATAACTCAAAGTGACCTTTTCCAATACCTTGCTTTGATAATTCATAATAAGAGATTGAGGAGGATGTTGCCCATAGAATTAGAGTAGGATGGGCAAAACAAAGAGGTGCATCCAAAGTCCTATGTGATAGGCAAATACCACTTAGGTTAAATGAAAAGTTCTATAAAATAGTTGTAAGGCCAGCTATGTTGTATGGAGCAAAGTGTTGGGCAGTCAAAAAACATGTCCAAAAAATGAGCATGGTAGAAATGTGTGTGTTGAGATGGATGAGTGGAAAAACTAGAAAGGATAGGATTAGAAATAAAATCATTTGAAGCAACCTAGGAGTAGTTCCAAATAGGTGATAAAATGAGAGAAAGTAGACTAAAGATTGTTTGGTCACATGCATACCAGACCATCAACAACACCCATAAGAAGAAGTGATGTGCTGCAAGTTGATGGGGCTAGAAGGGCAAGGGGTAGTCCAAAAAGGACACAAATAGTAGTAAGAAATGATTTTTTTTCTCTTTTGAAGAAAGACAACTTTTCAACTAGTATGAATTGTACAATTAGCCCACATATCTCCCTATATGGACCAACACTCCTACCTTGATTAATTTCAGGAATAGAAAAATCAAAGGGGTTTCATACTCTGATACCAACTTGGAATAATCAAGCAAATATAATATGCTGCTGTATTCACTTGTTATGAAAGAGAATTAGGAGTAGAGAAGAGGAAGTGGAGAAGAGAATGAAGGGTTTAAAAGAGAAGAGAATCAAGAGAGGTTACAGTTGGCTCTCTCTCTACCTGATATACTTTTACTTTAAAACATATAAATTTACAAATTTTCCCCTTTTATAATAAAAGGCAATAACAATTATAAACTCCTCTAACTTCTACAACATAGAACAAGCTTTCTTTATTCTTCTCATTGATCTTTGTTACAAACAACCAAGTTATTTTGTGAGTTATATATTTTATTGGAGGTGTTGCTATTATATGCAACCCCCTGCTCTGACATTGCTTGTTTTGTGGAAACCTGACTATGGGTTTGATGGGACCACTAAAGTAGAGAAGATAAATTTAAAAGAACAAGCAAAACACAAGATATATGTGGTCTGGTAGGATGCCTATGTAATAGGCAAAGACAACTACAGTAATCCACAACTAAACCAACAAGGTTGCAAAAATCAACACAAACACCAAATAGACTAGTTCCTGAATCATATGGAATTTCTAAAACTGATGCATAATATTTGTACTCAAAGCAAAGTTATCACTCATTTAATTAAAGACTTGTTTTTTTATCATTCACTTAAGACAGACCAAGGAAACCATAATTCAATATTTTTTGAAACTGCTACGAGGATGCTTTAGTGGAGAAGAGAGACCATACAGTATAAGCAAGTTTGGCAGCTCAGAGAACTCTGGTGGAAGATACCCTGATAAATTGTTATTGTCGAGCAGGCTGCAATGATTCAATCAGTTAATAATACATGCCTTGCACAATGATAATATGATATCAATACTTGAGATCACAGACAGCATGCAATGACAAGGTTATGATCCAAAATAAGTGCAAAAGGAGTGCCATTACTTACAAATGAACAAGACTTGGTAATCGAGAAAGCTCAGGGGGGATTTGCCCGCTAATTGAGTTATTATTCATGTGGCTATATGAGATTTTACATGCACAAACAAAAAGAGAAAGAGATCAGTTACATGCGATTTTTTTAAGATCAGCTACATGGTAGCTGTTCAGATTTGTTGCCAGGGGAAGAAGAGATTGAAAAAGAAATCAACTGACAAGTGCTTGGTTTTGTTCAGGTTTGCAAAAGATTTAGGCAATGGTCCTGATATTTGGTTCTGGTCTATTTGGATTCTGTCCAAATTGGGGAGAAAGCCAATCTCTTCAGGCAAAGGACCTGTTAGTTGATTGCCATTCAAAAGCCTGCAAATTAAGCACTCCAGAAATTAGAAATAGAGCCACACTGACCCCAAATTTTTTCTTGATACATAGAAATTTGATGGTTGTTTCATGTTTCTGAATTTTAGAACATAAAATTAAGTCCAACTGAGTCTGACAGAGAAGCAGTTCAATGTACAGGAGTTCCAAAGATTTAATACTGCCTATCTCCTTTGGTATACTTCCACTTATATTGTTCCACATGAAATCCCTTCAGAAACAAAAGAAGAAATGATCAGCATAAGCAAGACCTAATATGAAACTATTCGGTGAAAAGGAAATGTTTACATGGATGAATAAATAAAGAGAAATATCTATTAGAAGATTCACATTAAAAGTTTTGCATTTTCAATTATGTTTGACTCACAGAATATTCATATATGATAATTGGCCAAGCTCAGGTGATAAAGTTCCAGAAAGATTCATATTTAGCAGTTGGCTGCAAAAAGGGGAAAAGGAAATAAGCTATCAGGAAAACATAGTAGGTAATGAATGACAAAGAACTTTCAACTTATAAACACAGATATTGGAATGCATTGTTAGAGATATTTAGAGGATTAATGAATAGATAACCGGCACTATATCTTTGAAATGAATCAAATGATGCATCCATTTTATTATAACATTTTCATATAATACTGGACCAATGCAGCTATAGACTATGTTTCATATAATACTGTATTATCCAAAAAGCATGGATAATACAGTACAGAACCCTCATGCTAAATTTTGGAAAAATTTTCTCCCCTTGGAGAAGATATGCAATCACCTCCTGTGGTATTTCCTTGTTTAATTTTCCATGCTTTTAGATATTTTTTTTTGGAAAAAGGTAAAGTAATTTATTCAGAATAAAAGAAGATTACAACAAGGCCCAGACCACTAGATATACCTGGGCCCAAAACAGATTACAAGTACATCCATGATTTAGTGCAAAATAAATGAGATACATTCTGATTTTTAAATTCCTCATTCACCAACACCCAGGAACAAATCTTCCCCACCACTTTCTGCACTACTTCTGGGCTTTTAGATTGATCACAGAAGATTCTGTTGTTTCTTTCAGTCCAAATGGACCAAAGAACAGCTTGCAGAATGGTATTCTAAACAAGGTTTCCTTTCTTACTGAGACCCTCCATTTTCCAACACATTAGCAGCTCCTTCACAGATTTTGGCATAGACCAGCAAATCTCCAACTTCTTGAAAAAATGTTCCCAGATTGAAAAGGAAACCGGACAGTGGATACACAAGTGCTCTGTAGATTCTGTACAGTTTCCACATAACACACAAGAGGGGTCTAGAATCTGAACCCCCTTCTCTCCAGATTAATCCTAGTCAAACATTTATCCAGAGCCATTGTCCAAACCAGGAAGTTGACCTTGGAGGGGCAAGCTGGATTCCAAATCTGCCTAGCACGGAAGTTCTCCTGACCTGAACTGCACACCTTAAGAAAAAGGGATTTAACTGAGAAGCTACCAACTGCATTCCACTTCCAAGACCATTCATCTTCCAAACTCAAATCAATCCTCTGATTTTGAAGCAGCCCCAACAGTACCACATACTCTTCCACTTCCCAATCCAACAAATTCCTCCTACAGAGAAGGGTCCAAATGGTGGAATCCCCAGAGATGCAAATGTTATCAGCAACTGAAGAATCTTGATTCACTGCAATTTGGAACAGACAAGGAAAGGCTTCAGCCAAGGGACCCTCCACACACCAGAGGTCCTTCCAAAACTTGATTCTGTCCCCTTTACCAACCTTAAAACTGATCCTGTTCATAAAAAGAGTGTTGTACTTAGAGATGCCTGCCCAAAGAGAATTACCCCCAATTGGATGAGGATCAAGAGTTCTCCAATCACCCCATACCACTCCATACTTTGCCGCAATAAGACTCCTCCACCATGCATTCCTCTCAAAAGCAAATCTCCATAACCATTTACTGAGAAGAGCAGAATTAAATTCTTTCAACTTCCTAATTCCCAGTCCACCCACATCCTTAGGAAGGCACACTTGCTCCCAATTTACAATGTGAGTTTTCTTCTCATCTTCCCAACCTCTCCATAAGAATTTCCTTTGGAGTTGTTCCAACCTATTTGCTATTTTGTTTGGGATTGGAAAAAAAGAAAGGAAATAAGTGGGGAGGTTGGAAAGGGTGCTCTTAATCAATGTAACCCTACCACCAAAAGATAAATATCTTGCCTTCCAAGAGGCCAGCTTCTTCTCCATTCTCTCAATGATTGGGCACCAGATTGAGGAGGAAGAATATTTGGCCCCGAAAGGCAGACCCAAATACTTTACCGGGAGGAAGTCAATTTGACAAGCCATCACTTGTGCACAATCTTCTAAATTTGAAACATGGCCCACTGGGATGATCTTACTTTTACTCAGGTTGACTTTGAGACCCGACACCACTTCAAACCAGCTCAGAATTCCAAGTATTGTGTCTAACTGATGTAGAGAGGCATCCACAAAGCATAGGGTGTCATCTGCAAATTGAAGGATACTAACTTTCTCCTTTCCAGGGGAGATAGCAAACCCATTCCATAAGCCTGAGTCTACAACCTTCTTACTAAAAAGTGTGAGGATTTCCATAACACAAATGAACAGAAAAGGGGATAGAGGATCACCCTGCCTCAGTCCTCGAGAGCTACCAAAGAACCCCGTGGGTTGCCCATTAATTAGGATTGAAAATTTAGGGGTCTTGGTACAAACACTGACCCAGTTTCTCCAATTTTGTCCAAAATTCATGATCCAGATAGTTCCAGTTGATGCAGTCATATGCTTTCTCAATATCAAGTTTACAAACAACCCACGGGATGCCCTCTCTTCTTCTAGAGTCAATTAATTCATTGGCAATTAAAATTGAATCAACCATCTATTTTCCTGGCACAAAAGCACTCTGTTTATTAGAGGTTATATTGCCTATCACCCCTTTCATTCTTTCTGCCAAGACTTTCACCAAGATTTTGTAAAAACTATGTAGCAAGCTAATAGGCCTAAAGTCCTTAATATTCACAACCCCCTCAATTTTTGGAATGAGGGTTATAAATGTGGCATTTAAACTTCTTTGCAAAGAGGCATTAGCATGAAACTCCTGGAACACCTTCATCAAATCCTCTTTCACAAAATTCCAACACTTCAGATAGAAAAGATTTGTGAAACCATCTGGCCAAGGCGACTTATCTCCTTCTAGATTCTTAATTGCTGCACTGATTTCCTCTTTTGTAAAAGGTCTTTCAAGCCATAATTTCTGATTTTCAGTCAACTGCCTGAAAGGGAGATTTGAGGGAAAGGGTCTATACCTCCACTTTTCCTTGTAGAGCTTTTTATAAAAGGAGGTTGCAACTGATTTGATCTTTGAATCTGATTCTCCGCTTTTATCATCCTATACTAACTTATTAATAGCTGAGACTCTAGCTCGAGCATTTGCCACTTTATGAAAGAAGTGTGTATTTTGATCACCCACCTTTAGCCAAGTGATCTTAGCCCTTTGTCTCCACCTTATTTCCTCTTTCACAACCAATTTGTCAATGTTGTTTTTTGCTTGAGATCTTTTTAGCCTTAATTCTTCAGAAATTGGCCCCAATTCTTCAGCTCTATCAATCTCTTCGATGGTACCTAGTAAAGCTTTCTTTTCAATCCCCAACTTTAACTTTTTCTCCAAACTCCAAATTTTATTCTCCTTTTGATAGAAGATAGTTTTTTTGCCAAAATGAAGGAGCTGGATCCCTCCACCTGATTTTCTTCCTACACAGCATTCATCAACGGAATAAGATTGTCTTCCTCATACCAAGTATTTTCAAATTTAAGGGAGCTTTAATTTTCTCCCGATGCCCACAAATAAGGTGAATAGGACTGTGATCTGAAACAGGTCTGGGGAGGGTGATCTGCCTAAAGTCCGGAAAGACATCCTCCCAATTTGAAGATACCAAGAACCTGTCCAACCTGACAAGGGTAGGATTTTCTTGGTTATTTGTCCACATGAATCTGTTACCTTGAATAGGGATATCCATGAGATCCATATTATTAATAAAATCTGCAAACCGCCTCATTGACACAGTTCTGCCACTCCTTGTGTTCTTCTCTTCCACCGGTAAGGTAACACTAAAATCACCACCAATGACCCAAGGATGAACCAAAGAGCCTCTCATATCAACCAAATCCTCCCAAAAGCCCGCCCTGAGATTAGAAACTGTTGGTCCATACACATTTGTGATTTGAATAGTATTACCATATTGCAGCTTCATGACTAGAGAAATTGAGAAATTCCCACTTCTACAAGAAATCAAACTACATACCAAGGGATCCCAAAGGCATAGCAAGCCCCTTGCACTCCTAGTAGCTGCCTCTGCCTTCCATCTTACCTGACCATCTCCTCAAACACTCCGAATAATACCAACATCAATTTTGTCCAGTTTAGTTTCTTGAAGCAAAACAATTTTCGATTTCGACGTCTTCAGGGAATCACAAATCACCATTCTTCTTCTCCCCGACCCCAAGCCTCGTACATTCCAAGAAAGAATTTTTAAGTTCATTAATAAAACAATTCGAATGAGCAAACACCCCCCACTCCAAACTCTCTACCACCTTCCTCTCAGTTTTTCTTCGACTCCCTAACAGCCCCTTCGCTACTCCCTGCCTTCTCATTCAGACCCCAGGTAAGACGCATAATTTCCCTGTTCCTCTTGGAATTCGTTCCCCTTTTTTTGTTGCCATCTTTCCCCTCTCCATAAGAATTCTTTGTTCAATCTCTTCCATGAATTTCACTGTTTTTGCCTCCATTCATTCCATCGAAACCCCCAGAAAATTCCCCAATCCTAAAAGCTTAGAAGTAACCCAAGAGGAAGACTAAGTAGAGTTGTTACTCAATTTACCTTCCTACTTAGTCCCGAGATTTGAGTTGCTCTTAATTTCTTTCTGACAATTTTCTTCACTTTGTTTCATCACCACAGGAGTTTTCTCTCTTTTCACCGTCATTTTGGGTTGTTCAGGGTTGTCATTCACACTTACATTTTGTTCTTCAACATCCACCACTGCTAACGACATCACCTCCAGCAATTTATCATTCACAGGTACTAGGGAAAGAGAAGTTTGCTGCAGTCGTCGATGGTCAACCTTCGTCGAATTCACTAGCCCAGGATGGCGAGAGAGGGATGTCACGATCTCCTGGCTATCACCTCTAATCTCAGCATCAAGGGATGGAGAAGACAAATACACTGAGGTCCCAAGCGCACGCCACCCTGTTTGCATAAGAGGTTGGGAGATCCACGTCGGCTCCAACCAACCCAGGTTACACTGGTTCCAATCGAACTGGACTACACCGTCTTTGTCTGCCACAGGGCCACCTTGGTTCACTGGCAGACTTAGAAATTTTATTTCTTCTAAGCTCCTGAGTGGGTCGGGTATTTGGGTTCTTTTGACCCGGGTCGAGGTCCTGGACCCATTTCGAGAAAGGCACACCTACAGATTCCCCGACCTCTGAAGACTGTCTTGCCTCATTAACTTTACTCAGTGGGTTCTCCTCCATGGGCGCCACTTGTAATTCTTTTAAACTCTCTTATTAAATTTTTAATATCTTCAACCATCGCACCTCCCCCAAGGTTTCCCATCTTCGAAAAAGAAGCACTTCCCTCAAGACCTTCTCTTGAACTGAAATATTGGCCCTCTGTTGATAGTGGAATCAAATGGATCCTATTAAGGCCAAGAGTCCCTTCATCTTCTCCACCGAGCTCTGACAACCTCACCGACGCAACTTCACGACCCTAGAGATTTCTCGGAGGTTCATGCGGCAGAGAACACTCACTGACATCCTCTAAGACTACTGTCTTGGAAACAGCCGAATCCGATCTCTCCTTATGAATCTTATCTTCTATGTGACTCTCCATCTTCCACCTTCAGACTGACGGTAAAGTTTCAAGCCAAATGGAAACCAAGTAGAGAGACTCCCCAGCCACAATCTCCACCTTAACAGGAATTGTATCTCCTTTCTTCACCTTCATTCGAATCCACTCACACGTAGCCAGCTCAATGGAAGTATCATCGGTTTCAAGGAAACCACCACAAGCATCTCTGATCCCTTTGATGACACTCGGACACCATAGTAGCAGAGGCAGACCAAACACCCTGATCCAGGTGGCCTCCAACCGGTCAAAGTCCCCATTCGATTCCAGAGAAACAGCCCGCACTAGCTCCCCACCAATCAAGGAGGAGAGGGTTCCTCCCCATTATCCATGGACCATTATCAAGAATCCATTTTGCATCTGATCTAGAAGGCAAAATGAATAGAAAGAGTTCATCCGCCAGCTTCTTCACCCTCACTCCCCCCACATCCTTCCAGGCTCTACTTACCCAACTATCCACCTCTTGCAACCCTACCTTCCTCCCGAATCTTCCCACTAAACAGTCACACAGAAAGTTTCTTCTTGCCTCCACCCCATTCATCTCCGTAAATACCACCTACTTACCTTCCACTTTTTTCAGTTCAATCCGGCCATGCTCCCGCCTTCACCGTCTTGCTGTAAGAGAAGTTTGGTCTTGCCCACGCACCCATCCCTTCTCTCCTGTACCAGTTCTGAGCTTCCCATCTCCTTCCTCCCCTTTGGAGTCTCCGGGAATAACTTTTATGGAACATTTTACAGGGTAGAAGCTAGAACGTCCCAAACTCTGAGAGGCTTTTATAGGATCACCATCAGCAATAGCAAGAACCAGGCCAGCATATTAGAGCCTCAAATCACCAGGGAGATCCTTCACTTGTCCATAGTCTAGCAAAGCAACCTGATTTTTTTTTTTTTTTTTTTTTTTKGGGGGGGGGGGAGGGATTTGAGAGATTTTAGATATGGTCCTAAGCATATCTAAAATAGTTGCTTCTACATATGTTTTATGGTCCTAAGCATTTGACTGTCAGAGAAGTGTTCAAATTGTGGGCCCCTCTCTCTGTTTCTCTCCTCTCTATCCTTCACGATTGACAACATGTATTAGTTTATCATATGAACAGAGATATACAGAGAGAAGGTAGGAGTTCCAGCCACCTTATAGGATGCCATCCTCTTTCATTAATAACCATTGGGCATTTTACTCTTATTAAGATACATTGAATGAATGGTTGAGATTAATTAAATAGATTTTAAGCAAGGTCTTTTTAATTAGTAACAAATGACAAACTTTACCAGTAGTAAGAGGAAAAAAATAGGAGTACACAAAGAACCAAAATAAAGCAGAAGCTTACCTACAGCTGTCATGCTACAGCCACCCCATACACCTAATAATTAAAGAAAGAATCTCTCTAACCTGGTAATACATAGCCCCAGTATAGGTTGCCCTCCTCCCTAATCTTAAATGAAATGAAATTTGCCTTTGACTGTTGAGTTCCTCTGAAAACTTCAATTGCTTAGACAAGAACATTGTTGGGAATCTTTTCCTCAGTTTCTCTTATAGAGATCCAAGCTTCAATAGTTCAATATGATTGGAGTATTTCTTAATCAGTTTCCTTATATGTAAGACATATTAGATTTTCTCGCTGTTTTAAAAGGTTCGCAAGTGAGCCTCATTTGATGGGGTGCATATTGCCTGAACCCAAGTGTCCCTCACATGGCTTATTGCAATGTTTTCATGAATTAACCTTGAAATTGATATTGAATGTGTGATTAAATAGTAGGTTGTATCTATGCTGCTAAGAGTTTCAACAACTTAGCCTATGTAGGACTTGCACATTTTGTTAATAATAACATAACACTCTAAGTGGCACCTTATGGCGTACTAATACAACTATAAATTGTAATGAAAGATATAATACAACTATAATAAACTAAATTAGAGAATAACCCCCCCCCCCTTCTAATAAAATTTGTTTGACAACTATTTTTCATGTTGTAAATTTGTGTGTGTGTGTGTGTGTGTGTGAATAAAAGGTCGACTACACCAAATAAAACATAAAGATGAATAAAAGGTTAACTACATTGACAACTAATCAAAATAATCATTACAAAAAAAAGAAAAAAAAAACTTGACTTTATGAAGCCAACTAAGTCAAATGAAATGAGTATGGAAATATGAAACAAAGAGAAATAAGAAATACGACCATATGACATTAATGAAAGTATGAAACTCAAGATAACAAAAGATAAAATAGAATTATTGATAACATACAGTTCTGGAACATGTAAATAACCACCATTTTCTGTCATATATCACATAATGTTAATGAAACTCAAGATAACAAAAGACAAAGTAGAATCATTGATGACATACAGTTCTCGAACATGTAAATATCCATCTTTTTCTGTTATATTGAAGCACAAAACCCCTGTCCAATTTGAAATGCATGGATCTCCCTTATTCCAATTTCTTAGATTGTTCTTAGGATCATTCAAATTTTTCTTGATGGCCTGCAATGCCTTTACTGCAGATGCATACAAACAATAACAATATTTTCAGTCAGTAATAAAAATATTGTAACATCATTAGCTTTCTTCTTGCTTTGCACATATATCATAAATCAAGGGATCTAGTTTTAATTGAAGCACATGTATTTGTAAATTTTTCCCAAGTACTTATTAGCAGTTTGTCATTGTTGAAGCATATAAGTTGTACAATATTGCAACTTACTGGTTTCTTCAAGCAACTAAAGAAGAAGCATAAATGCTATGAAAAAATAAACAGTAATAAACAATGTAACATGTAGAATGAATTCTCATTCTATTGCAATCAAATTCATGTGAAAACAATCACATTCAAAATACATTAACACACACACGCACACTAATTGATTACATTGATAAGCAGAGCATCATTAAGTATAGTAACAACCTAGTTTAACACTTTTAACTCATTTCAACCCTTGGTGCAACTTGCAGATACTTGGTGTCGGCATGCCATATTTTTTCTATTAACAAACAGGAAAATAAATATTTATGATGGCAGTGGTTAATTACAAGTTCTCAATCCCCTTCCAAGATATAGAGGGAATAAGAGGAAAACAACTAGCACATCTGACAAAAAGATTTTAAAATATAGAAAGGCAATATAAAGGGTCTACTACTCAGTGGAAGTCCCTAGAAAGACTGATAATTCTGGATTCTTCTATTAAAACTACCAGCTAGGTAGTTTTCTGAAGTATGCACATCCAAGCTAGTGCTTCATTCTGGATTCTATTGATCACATCTCCCTGATGTAATGTTTAAGCATTGGCTTATCATATGAATTTTACAACTCTGCATAGGTGAGGATGAAAGGATGGGATATCCATCACATGGACGCCCAAATCCTGCGGAATGGGTAGGGCGAATTTCAAAAAAAAAAAAAAATTTCTCCCATCTTTGCAGGGAATCGAATTCCCTATTTCAGAAAACATATTTTCAATGATCAATCTTGAATCAAGAACCAAATCAGATCTGAACCAAAAGTAGTAGAAGGGAGGATAT
>NW_010729204.1:1573854-1606912 GCF_000365185.1 Nelumbo nucifera
AGGTTTTGACCCTTGCCAAGGATCTCACTGATTGGTACATCAAAGACAGCCCAATCCGACATCTAGTGTAGTATCATAATCGAGTCTAGGGGTTAGGTGTAACTTTCCAGTTTTGCCCATCTATCTCCAAGGTCCAGGGCAATGCTGGAAATCTGGTCCAGTTCAAAGATTCAATTAATCCTACACTGTATGTGCCTAGGGTCTCACCCTGGCAGCTGAGACAGACCACCCCAACCGGCTTGGTGGTACTACAGTGTCAGTCTTGTCAGGATAGGTCTCCCCAGACCGATCCACTGGCTGTGAACATTCTAAACTARCACGAGTCTCATTAAGTGTCCAGTTTAAGGGTATTACACAGAAACATACCAAGGGAACATTAATCAAATATGCACTTTTATTTATTTACAATAAACTCATAAAATACATCATTCTTGATTGAAGCTAAGGGCATACAAAACTGTCTAACAGAGGAAGGGTAAACAAGCACTGCAATGTAAAAGTTAAAATTATTGTTTTGTCCTTCAATTACATTTTACAGATGCGAGGAAGCAGAAGCAAAGGGTAAACTAAGGCTCCCAATTGCTGGGGTTGATCCAATTATAAATTATCCAGATCAATTGAATCCTCTTGTCTAGGGTCTCAGGAAATGTACGTTTATGAAATGGCAGGTCTGCTTCACAATTCTATGATAAATAATGATTCATTCAGAATCTATGTCTGAAACTGCTAAATTAAGTGATCATTGCATGATTTAGAGCTTTCTGTTTGTAAATGCATGTATTTTTGTCAATAAAGAAATAAAATCTTGGCAATTAGAAAGGAGAAATGGCTAATTCTTCATTTGTTGGCAATAAAATAAACTTCAGAATCAAGTACCATGATTCAATTCGGTTAATCACACCCATATTTTTTTTCTTATCCAACATAAAACACCTAATCTTTCCTGTCCACCATAGAAATGTTTCTAGAAATTATACGAAATAGTATTAGAAAAAATGGATCAAGAGAACAACTGTTCAATGTAGCTTAAATGCCGTGTGGAAGTTCAGGAGGGAAGCATATGATACAAGTGCTTAATAATATACATCAAAGGACACCAAAAATTCAATAAAATCACCTTCGCCAGGATGGGTGATCTGTGCTCCAGCTTTTGATAAGCAACAAACACATAAAACCAGAAGGGCTCCAAGCGACCAAACTCTCAATCCAGACATCTTAGAACTATAGAAAACCGCCTGGATTCTAGAATAGCTAACTCCACTAAATGCTGCAAATCACCTTAGACGTCCAAATTGGTTGCCTGCCCACACAACAAAAGTAAAAAGACCAAAAAAAACTCTTCCGAGTTAGAAAACATCTTAAAGTATCTTCAGATATATAAATGGATAGATAGATAAACCAAATTTCCAAACACTTGATTTTCGGAAGCTCAAACTCCATGGACCAAACAATTTTCCAAATAGTTGCAAGTAAAAGAACTGGAGACTTCAGCACTTCTTAAAATGTAAAGATAAAATCAATAATGCTCATATCAGATAGCTCTAATTGTAGCCAATTCATCCATCTTTCTGCACAAAAAGTCGGAATTCCGAAAACATTCCCACACAATTTAATGTTAAGCAGACAAGTTCTTACTCCAGTGAGTTCGAAACCCTAGAAATCAGGAAGCAAGTCCGGCCGACGTGTTTTCATGTACCATGAAGTGTTGTAACTTGTAACTCGTGAGAATTCTTCAGCAGGCTTCGGGCCCAAAAGTGTAAAAAATTACTTCCCTGATGTTGGCTAAACAGATGCGAATGCGATATCTTTATCGGCTGGAAGTCTCTGCTTCTGAATCTTCTGACCAGGTCTCCAAGACCAATGCAAAAGCTGATATCGATAAGATTCATTCTTTTCTCCTTTTTCTTGTTCTTGTTCTCTTCCTTTTAAATAAGATTAATGCGTGCGTTGGGCGAATTTGACTTCGAGATGCAGACGGAGAATGACAAAAAGATTTACAGTTCGATTTTGATTTTGGAGGCGTAAGATATGACATGAGCCCACATTCGCATTTAAATAGGTTGTCGTTGTCGAGCTTTGCGGGACAAAAGAAACCCAGCGAGGGTGACAAGATTAACTACATCTCCAACCTACGCACCTCTTTTCACACGAAATTATTGGTGGTGGGCGGGAGATCACATCGGCGCCCCACGTTCTTGCTAATTTAATTGGCCAAGTGTCAAATCTTACCTATTTTCAATAAATAGAGTAAATTATAGACAACCACCCTGTATTTGGGAGGTATTAACACTAAGCCCCCTGAACATTGTTTTAAAGACCTCTCCAAATTTCTTGATCTCGGCACTTTACCCCTTCCGTTAAACATTTTCTTTCAACTTTCCTTTAACAAAATTCATCATGATAATGATTTGGGAATGATCAATTCATCATGCCTTTGGGGTGATTCTAGAGATTTTGCAGCAATATTGTGATGCCTCTGGTCATAAGCTCAAAATCTGAAGTATTTTATAGTCCCAACTTCCACCCAAGACTTAGAAAATTATAATAAGATTGTTGGGGATTAAAAAAGTGAACAGCCACCTACTTGGGTCCCCCTTCTTCATTGGGTAAATCAAAAAAGAGTATTTTTAATTACTTATGTGAAAGATTGGAGATCAATACAAGTGGCGGAAATCATCTTTTTTAAGGAGAAGTACGAATAGGCCTAATGCATATTGAATTCCACTACAGTGCTATAAACATTTAAAATGTCAAAAACCCCCACTTTATACATCAATGTCCGCCTGTGAATTGGCATCAATTCCGAGCTGGCACCCACCCCAATTGTACTTTGGGCCTAAAAATTCTAACCCTAGGTTGAACCGTCATTCTCACTCTTTCTTATCTTCTACAAGAAGGAGGTTATGATTAAAGTTGTCCTCTCATCAATTCCCTCATATGCCATGTCTTGCTTTCTGATCCATTGATTGTCCTCTTCAAACCGGCTCATTTGTAAGTATCTATAACTGGATCACCTATCGGTATAAAGACCTCCCTTGGACCTGCTACTTGTGTAGAAAAATTGGCCATCTTTTCCGTCGGTGCTCTCAACCTCTTCCAGACACAGCATGCCATTCTTTTGACCAATTTATTAATCGGCGGCCAATGAATAATCCAGGCCCCTAGTTGAGAGCCGAATAGGCTTTACGGCGGACATGGAGGCGTCCTAACTTTGGTGATTTTGTTAATCTCAATGCAACTACCCTGTTATCCTTTGAAAACCTTCACAATGAAGCAACTCCTTCCCCATCTAATCATTAAGTCCAATCTAATGAAAACTCTACCCCAGTCCCACCGGTTTTCGCAAGTCTATTGGTAACTTCGAGTTCATCCTCCCCCCCCTCCCCCTTTAGAGTTTCAGCTGAAACTTTCCAACTAGCGGCTTCTGCTCAAGATTTAGTCAATCGCCTTTTTGAAGATACTCCTGGTCCCTCCTCTTCAGCTAGAGGGAAAAGGCCTAGAAATGACCTGTTATCAAATCTGAAAGCTGATCATCTGTCCCCAAACTTACCCATTTACAATAGGCCTAGATCTTTAGGCACAGCTGAACACAAGGAATGTATTGTCTCCATCCATCACGTGGCTCATAATGATCCCAGTGCAATTCCAGAGGATCAACATTCTATAAGTATTTGTATGCTATTTTTTTTCTATATGTTTATCTGTCTACGAGCAGAGGTGGCTGACCAGGTAACTATCCTGGTCATAACCATAGCGGACTGGTGGCCTGGATACTTGGGTGGATCTCCTAGGTTGGTCACTACCTGGAACTTGTGAGACATCTCCCACTGCTCTTGAGCTCTCCTCATCAAGAACTATTTCCTGATGATGGGTGTCCAAGAGGTAATCGGTCTCTAAGAACTGGGCGTTTCGACTGCAGAACACTTTCTGCTCACTTGGGTCATAGAAAAGATAACCTACTGAATTCGTTGGGTAGCCTATAAATAGGCAATGACTGGTCTTGGATTCCAACTTGTCCGCACTCGTTCTCTTAACGTGCGCAGGACAACCCCAAATCTTCAAGTGTCTGACACTTGGTTCCTTTCCGGTCCAGAGTTCGTATGGAATTTTCAGAACCGATTTGGTTGGAACCCGATTCAGCACATAGATAGCAGTCTCTAATGCATATCCCCAAAAGAATGTGGATAATTCTGAGTGTACGAGAAATGACCGGACCATGTCCAACAATGTCCTATTCCTCCTCTCTGAAACACCGTTGAGTTGTGGTGTGGCAGGAGGAGCCAATTGTGACACTATCCCGTTGACCTTCAGGTAGTCCCTGAATTCGTCAAAGAGATACTCGCCACCTCGATCTGATCGAAGGGCCTTAATTTCTCTCCCTAACTATTTCTCGACTTCTTGTCTGAACTCTTTGAACCTTTCAAAGGATTCGGACTTATGTCTCATTAGGTACACGTAACCATAACGAGAATAATCATCGGTAAATGTAATGAAGTACACGTGTTGGTTACGAGTCCTAACACTCAGGGGACCACATACATTAGTATGTATACGGTCAAGTGTGCCTGTACATCTTTCAGGCTTACCGTTAAATGGYYRTTTYRTYATCTTGCCTYGKARGCAAGGCTCACAAGTGGGAAGATCTTCTACAGTTAGAAAATCCAAATAACCATCATTTACCAGCCTTGTGATTCGATCAATACCGATATGGCCAAGTCGATAATGCCACAGGCACGTGGGATTAATTGTATCACGAGTTCTTTTCTTGGGGATTTCGACCGACGTAGTTTCGGTTAAGTTAGCTTCTAGAGAAGGACGTAGAACATAGAGACCGTTCTCTAGTTCTCCGCATGCGATGAATTTGTTGTTCCGTTTAACAGTAATCACATTACTAAAATAAACAGTATATCCATCAGCACACAGTTTAGAAACATATATCAAATTTCTTCTTAGGTTCTGTACATAAAGACAATCTTTAAGTACAAGTATTCCTTATCTAAAGACTAATTCTACGGTTCCTATTGTCGTAGCTGCAACGCTTGCAGTTGTTCCCAAGAAAAGTGCTACTTCTCCTTCACTTAGCCTTTTACTAACTTTGAATCCCTGCAGTGAATTACACGCATGAGTTGAAGCCCCGGAGTCAACACACCAGGACATAGAAGTGACTAACATATTACTCTATGACACAAGTTTTGAGGTTACCTTTCTTAGATTCTAGGTAGGCAGGACAGTTCCTCTTTCAGTGGCCGATCTACTTGCAGAAGTGACAGGCAACTTTCTTCTAGGGCTTCTTTGCCTTCCTCTTTTTCTTGCCTGATTTGCTAGCTTCAACAAGCATAGCCACAGGCTCATCCTTTTTTATCAAATCCTCGGCCCTTTGCAACATATTGTTGAGTTTCTAGATGTTGATATTCAGCTTGTTCATATTATAATTCATTATGAACGGGTTAAAGGAAGGAGGCAGAGAATTAAGGATGGCATCCACTTGCGTGGCAAGATCTAGCCCGGATCCAAGAGCTTCCAGTTCGTTGATATGGATCCAAGAGCTTCCAGTTCGTTGATATAGGCCATCATCCGAAGACAATGGTCATGAACTTTCTGCCCCTTGGACATCTGCGCCGTCATGAACAACTTCAAGACCTTCTGCCAAGTAGAACGGTTCTGCTCTTTGTATATCG
Source organism: Nelumbo nucifera (assembly GCF_000365185.1). The sequence continues at coordinate 1,579,533 of NW_010729204.1, forward strand.
TCTTTAGACTATCCAATATGTCCTTGGCTAGTTCGATCTGATCGAACTGCCTCTGTATTGGATTGTCTAGGGAGGCAATGACATAGCAGCGGGCTAGGGAGTTTTTATCCTCCCAATCTTGAAAATCCCTCATTCGGGCCTCAGAAGCCCTGTCTCCTGGACGCTCTAGGGCAGGATTTTTCACTACCTTATCAAGTTTCTCGGAAGTTAAGACCAGCATAAGGTTTCTGTACCAGTCGGCATAGTTTGGGCCCTTAAGCTTGTTATCATCTAGGAGCTTTGCAAATTGAACGTTTGCCATTTTCTGATAAAACAATAAAACGTTAGTCCATAACCTTAGTTTGATTCATGTTACCTACGTAGATATGTCTTTTAATCTATGTTCCATTCCCATTTATTCATCTCTGAGATTTCCTTCCTATCTCAGTGACAGAGACGGCGAAATGTCTCTGGAAATGTGGGAAATCACATAGGGTGCGTGGAGCCAACTGTTTCATCTGCATAACCCCACCACCTTTCTATGACGGATCATATCCACTCATCGTTTGAGTTTCCCTTTGGCCTCTGTCAGACAAGGTTCAGAGCCGTTTTCAAGTAAACCTTTCTGTCCAGTGAGTGCTCACCCATCATATTCAGGTTACGCCAAGGTACCGTGAAAGAGTTCCCATTTTCTAGTGAAGCCCCTCCCACATTGGTCTATGACGCCCCTATTATCTTATGAAACACTCTGACAGATCCAATAGCAAATGGATAGCCCAATTTTATGGTGCATTTCCTCATTACTGAAGGACCCATCATCGTGCTAATGACGGAAGGCCTTTAGAGAATCCATCACATGGATCTCCCTATCACAAGCACTCATATTTGCTGGAGGGAACAAAATTATGCCCTAGTTAATTTAGGTCAAACCAGAGTGGCTCCCATTGACTTTCATAAAGTCAGATTTTTATGGTGGCCCAATTCGGCTAGGGTTTCCGTACGTGTCCCTTTTCAGGGTTGTGGGGCCCACCATGAAAGGAAGGGGTCATTCAATGACTGTATGGGACACCATGGCAATGATGTGCATTCAGCCATGGTGTGTGTAAGAGCCACTAACGAATCATCATGGGCCAAATGCTTATGGCCCATGGTCGCAGCACATCAAACATCCACACATCGCATGTAATGGAAGAATTGATCCAATCAATTAACTACTGTAAAGCCCATCAATCAGCCCATTTAAAATCCATAACATTAATAATTAATATTATCCAGGTATATGGGCTGAATTGTAGTTAGCAGTTCGGCCCATATAGCTTTTATGTAAAACTGGGCTTTAGCAATTTTAACTCTTTAAAACTAGGCTTTACAGGTTGGGCCAAATTAATCCCTACAATTGAACATCAGTTTTGGGTCTAAAAGTGTGAGAAATCTGGACTGAAAACAGTCCCCTTTCGAACCCTAGATTTGGTCCAAACAGATTTGGTCCAATCTGGTCCGAGATGGTCAAAACTGATTTTCAATTCAAGAATTAATTCAAGAAAGATCTGAAATTAATAATTCTGATTTTAGACAATCACAAATCAAACAAGGACTGCTCGTACCACCTGCAAAACAAAGGTTAGTCACCAGGGTTGCAGTTTCACAAACTGCAAAACGCAGAAAGCGATCCCTCCATCTGTGAATCTCCAACGCCGCCGCCTTCTCTTCTCCAATCAAGAAAATAAATAAAAAAATTACAGAAATCCTATTTCTATGAATTAATTACATCCTTGATTGAATCCTATACATTCAGTCTAGAAAAAAAAATTACAGACCGAATAGAATGGAAACTGCAAAAAGATTGCACAGATTATCTGCACCAAATCTGCACTTCGATCTCCAGGTACGAACAACCCATTAAATCAAGAAATAAATAAAGAACAATTCTAAATAAATTTCAGATTTAATAAAAATTAATTTCAAACCAATCGTCCTCAACAAGAAACAGTTTCTTGAAACAAACTGCAATCTGCATAATACTCGGATAGAACAACTTCTACCGAATTGCTAGAGTCAGATATGATTTCTTGGTTCAAGATTCGAACCTGGCTCTGATACCACTGAAAGAATGGTGGGAATTGGGTGGGGCAAATTTCAAAAATTTCCTACCTTTCTTCCAATTGGGAATCATACTCCCTGATTCTAGAATCATTATTCAAGGATCTACTTGAACCAAAACCGAACCAGATCTAAACCAAAAGCAAAGGGAAGGGTTATACCTGATACGGAGAATCAGTATCTCCCAACGTCGGTGTTCACACCCAAAGAGAGGTCCAAGATCTACTCCTGCTGAAGATGATATAGCAACGGTGGAACAGAACCAGCAGCGTGCGTCATACGCACCGAACGCTTCACAAGAATTCGTTGGAGACTATGAGCACCGAATTGAATCAGTCTTTTAGCAAAGACTGATATCAAGAACTCCTTGATTTTTCCCTCTCAGAGAGATCGAATCTTGTAGGGAACGGCGGCGGATGGAGGAGAACTGTAGAGATGAAGTCGGCGTATTCTACTTTTCTTCACTCTGGAGTATTTGAGATCCTATCTCAATTCGCAAGAGGTTGTTCCGCTAAAACCCTTGGTTTGAATTCTGATAATTCTCATTAGGGTTTCTCCTCTTTTTTTTGATTAAGAGACCTCCTAATCCTATTAGGCTTTATCCCAATCCAAATCTGTATTTGGATAGGGGATAATCTTAATCTTATCTGCAGATTAGGTTAGCCTACTCCTGATCATATCAGGAGGTTACCAGATTCAAATCTCATTTGAATTTGGTCTCCAAGAGTGGATAGGGTTAAAACCCTAATCCTTTCAGCTAACCCTAATCTCAGATCTGCCCCATAAGTGGGTGATCATATCAGCCCCAGTTCGATATGGGTTTTAGGCCCAATAAGTATTAAGTGCTCAACTAGTTTCCAAACTGCTGTTTAGTTGGCCTTCTTTGTATGACGTGGGACCCAAGCATTGATCTACAYATCAGCCACATGGGTTCGGCCCAGCCTATGTTACAAGGCCTAGCCGAATTCACTAGAAAGCCCAGTGAACCCCCTGAGCCCATCACATGGACCCTATGGGCCCAACACTTACACTAAGTGGTCCCATCAGGTGTAACCCTAAATGGCCTTACACTTAACCTCTTAGCTCATAATGATCAAACACTGCCCGACAAGAGAGGACTTCTCCCTCGGTTGCAAGAAAAAGTGCTGCACTCTCTACTCACATGGATCCTGAGAATTAAAACCATTTGCAAACATTTTGAAACCGTACATATTTATATATCATATATATATAAAATTTGCAAAACAAAATTCCAACGATTGAAATCAACTGCCGACAATTTGGTTTCCATCAGAGAGAGTGCATCCCCAATCATTACCTTTGTCCGACAAAGAGGCTGATCCTGTCACCATGATCACCCACTCATATGAGTTCTTAGACTGTCCCAACATACCCAGATTTTGACCCCCGCTAAGGATCTCACTGGTTAGCATATCAAAGACAGCCCAATCCGACACCTAGTGTAGTATCATAATCGAGTCTAGGGGTCAGGTGTAACTTTCCAGTTTTGCCTATCTATCTCCAAGGTCCAGGGCAGTATTGGAAATCTGGTCCGGTTCAAGGATTCAAGTAATCCTACATTTCATGTGCCTTGGGTCTTACTCTGGCGGCTAAGACAAGCCACCCCAACACTTGGCAGCACACCAGTGTTAGCCTTGGTAGGATAAATCTCCCCAGACTTATCCAACGACTGTGAAAGTTCTAAACTAACACGAGTCTCATTAAGTGTCCAGTTTAAGGGTCTTACACAGAAATATACCACACAACATGAATCAAACATGTACTTTATTTATTTACACTAATTGTCAAAAGTACATCAAATCTGATTGGAGCTAAGGGCATACAAAAATGATTATCCTAAGCTAGAACTACTGTGGGGCAGGTCGCCCTAAGGCAGTTCAGGGATTAAGGGATTTTGTCCTCCGCCTTAACCCTGACTTTATTTTTTATGTGAGACAAAAATCCCAGAATCCAAGATAGAAGCCTTAACCAATAGGTTTCATTGTCCTAACTATATTATTGTTAATCCTGAAGGAAGAGCCGATGGTTTAGCTGTCCTGTGGAAAGTAGTCTTTTTGGTTACTGTTGAGTCATCAACTCCAAGGTACGTGTTTTTAAAAATTCATTTACCTACCTGTAATTGGCTACTAGCTTTTTTTATGGTCCTACTATGAAACATCATAGAAATAACTTTTTGCTAGATCTGAATTCAAAATTGCAACAAATCTCACTTCCTTGTTTATTAATCGGGGATTTCAATGAGGCTACCTCAGTTAACTCTTTAGAACCTTCAACCTCTTTCTAATACCTCTATATTATCCTCTAGGGAATATAGAAATTTAATAATAGAACATAATCTTTTAGAACTGAATATTCATGGAGGAGGAATATCATGGACAAGTAAAAGAAGCATAGGCCATAACCAAAGAACCCTTTATAAGGTTGTCACCTCTCTTGATTGGCTATCTATCTTTCCTAATGCAACCCTCTCTCTAGGCTCTAAATGCAGATCGGATCATCATCCTCTCATCCTCAACCTTATTTCTACAATTCGTAGCCTTCCCAAACCTTTTACATTCTTTGAGATGTGGCTATTAAAGACTTCCTATAAGAAAATCATAGAAGATGGTTGGCAGCTTTCAGTTAGTGGTCATGCAGCTTATCGAATCACTCAGAAACTGGATGCTTTAAAAAGAAGTTTAATCAGTTGGAGAAAATCTTACTTTATTGAACAAAGAAAAAAATACAAAAATTAATAGATCAGATCTTACAAGTGGAACAATCAGGAGTCCTTGATAATTTAAACAGTTTATACAAAGAATTTGAACATGCAAACAATCAACTAGAAAGCTACTGGAGACAAACCTCTCGTCAAACTTGGCTGCAATTGGGAGATCAAAATACATTTTTTTTCATTACACTCTTTAGAAGGAAAAGAAACTACATTGAAGGAATTAAAGATGAATAGAACAATTGGAAAACTGAGCATGAAGACATCACTAGAATATTTATCAACTCTTTCTCAAACCTTTATTCCTCCCAAAACCATGAAGAGTTAGCAGATATATCCAATTGTTTTAACCCAATTATCACGGAGAAAGAGAATTGCATGCTCACTGATATTCCTTCTACTGATGAAGTAAAATCAGCCATTTTTAGTATTGGGAGTCTAAAATCCCCATGTCTCGATGGTATATCATCAATGCTTTTTAAGGACTTTCGGGACTTGATGGGTCTTGATTTAGTAGTATTAGTACAAGAAATTTTCCAAAATAAAAAACTTTTAAAAAGGCTGAACCATACCTTCATTTGTCTTATCCCAAAAAAGGTTGACTGCTCTAAAGTCCAAGATTATAGACCTATTAGCCTCTATAATGTCACCTATAAAATAATTGCTAAAGTGATAGCTGGTAGACTTCGTAAAATTTTGGACAAGTGTATCTCACCAAACCAAGTAGCTTTTATTCTTGGAAGACAAACCTCTGATAATTCAATTATCACCCAGGAGATGTTTCATTTTTTAAAGCACAAAAAATGAAGAACATGCTATGTGGGTCTCAAACTAGATATGTTCAAAGCTTATGACATATAGAATGGTCTTTCCTCCTTCAATTTCTTTCTCTTCTAGGTTTCTCTCTTGACTTTTGCCATCTAATCAAAGAATGTATTTCAATTGTCTCCTATTCAATCCTTATAAATGGGACTTCTGAAGGTCGTTTTCAACCAATTAGGGGTTTGAAACAAGGAAATCCGCTATCTCCTTATCTTTTCATTATAGTAATGGAGGGTGTTTCTAGACTCCTTCATCAAGCTAAACAAGAAGACAAACTCCAAAGTATTCCCATTTCCCAATCATCCCCCAAAATTTCTCACATCTTTGCGGACGATGTCATGATTTTCATAAGAGCTCAGAGAGAAGAAATAAATAATCTAATCCAACTCCTAAATACATTCCAAATGGTTTCAAGACAAATCATAAACATGGATAAATCAATAATTTTTTGTAGCTAGAATATTCATCCCAAACTCCAACGTATAATTTCGAGACAACTAAAAATAAAACCTTTGCACAATAACTATAAATATCTAGGGCTTCCCCTCTTTTGGTCTAGGAATAAACATTCTAAATTATCTTTTATCCTAAACAACATGCAAGCAAAACTCAACTCTTGGAGAGCCTCAACTATAAGTCAAGCTGGCAAGAAAGTACTAATTAAATCTGTTTTACAATATATTCCCCTCCATGCCATGACTTTAATTAAGTTCCCCCATAAAACTACTGACCAAATGGATAAAATAATCAAGAATTTCTAGTGGGGAATTTTTAAATCAAAACCTCATCCTTTTTGTTGGTGTGCTTGGAATGTCCTAATGTTACCTAAAGTTGCGGGAGGTTTAGGTTTCAGAAATCTCCAATTAACTAATAAAGCTTTGCTCAAGAAAACAACATATTCTAAATGAACAGAATAATCTATGGGCTCAACTTTGGAAATCGAAATACCTAAAAAACCAAAATTTGTTTCCCCATTTTATCTCAGCTTCATGTTCCATTTTTTGGAAATTAGTAGCCCTAACTCTGATTAACCTTGCTTCTGAATGTGGGTCGTTAATTAAGGAAGATTCTGATTTTCCAATTTCACAACGACCTTGGATGCAATTGCAAAACCAATTTTACTGTATATCAAACATCTTATTCAGAATGGTCAATGGAATCAAAATGTTATCATTTCTTCTTTTGATAGTGATGAAGCAACTAAGATTTTCAATACCCCCATTTTTCCTACTTCTCATCCCACTTCTTGGATCTGGTTCATACATAGCTTTAGGCAAATTTTCAGTAAAAGAAGATTACAAGAGGAACCAAGGAATGTCTGATACATCTATAGACCCAGACCTTAGCTTCAGTCTTAAAAAGCTTTGGAAACTCAAAACGGCACCCTGTTTTCAACTTCTGTTTTGGAGAATTCTTAATAATTATATTCTTGTAAAAGAGAAGATCTTTCAAGATAATCAACAAAAAACCTGCCTTATGTGTAACTTAGAAGTTGAAAATCTAAATCATTTATTCATGAATTGCACTTTTACTCAAGCTATACTTTTTGCCAACCCTTGGAATATTCATTTCCAACATATATTTCAAGGATCCTGGACTGTCTACATTAGAACTCTACAATCAAATCGCAGATTACTCTTTATTCATGAATATTTTCAACTGGGTATTACAGCTTCTTACTACATTTGGCATGCTAGGAATGAAAAGATATTTAAAAATAGATTAATTCGACCTATCAATATTTTGATTCAAATTAATAACTCTTGTTTACAATCACATTATCACTCCAATATCGATACCCCTCCAACCCAACACTTAATGGATAAAATCCCTCTAAGCATAAATCAAAATTTGGTTATTATTGTGTTTACTGATGCAGGAAAAGTCTCTGATTCTCTATACACCTATGGTGTTGTTTTTCTCTCAAAAAATCTAACTTGCTTAAAAATTATTGGATGTAGAACCAATCAAATTTCCTTTGTCATTCAAGCCGAATTGTATGTTGTGATGTAGGCGTTATCAAAACTCACTCTGAGGAGTTCAGGAAGTTTGTATATACTCTGATGCACAACAAGTTGTTCAAGTGCTTCAATAGAAGATAGATCTACCCTGGTCCTACCAATGGCTTTTGTTTAGGATCAACCTATTAATTTCCAATTTTAGACTTGTCTCTTTTGAGTTTGTAAATAGGAAGTTTAATACTACTGCCCATAAGGTATCCCAACTAGCTAAAACTCATTGCCTATCATCTTTTGTATTTAATGAATATCAAGATGGTACCTAAAGTGGAGAACTTTGTTACCTTTGTTTAAATCTTAATATTATGCATCTTTCAAAAAAAAAGTGTTTGTGATTGGCTTGCAAGGATTCAGAGAAAATTTATGTAGGGGAAACAAGAAAGAAGAAAAAGGTAAATTGGGTAAGTTGGGCAAATATTTGCATAAGTAAATCTATGGGCGGTTTGGGATTTAGAGACCCCCCTGTTTAATTTAGCTCTGTTGGCAAAGCCAGTTTGGAGGTTTTATTCTAACAAAGAGGGTTTATGGGTAAAAATCCTAAGAGAGAAGTACCTCTCAAGGAAAAAATTTTTAGCATTAGAACCCCTAAGAATTGTTCGTGGGCCTTTAGGAGTCTCCTAACTGGAAGAGATGTGCTAAGATGTGGGGCATGTTGGAGTATAGCCACAAAAAAAGAAATAGACATCTAGGATGAGCCTTGGATCCAAGGGATTTAGCAATTCCAACCTATGGGACCAAGACCCGAGAATGAACCGGGCAGGTGTGTAGGAGATTTAATTGATACATCAACAAAAATTTGGGATGCTAGGAAGCTATAGGAATTGTTTGATTAGAATTTAACCAACTTGGTTTTCAAAATGGAGATCCCTAGGTTAGGGGGAGATGATAAACTTATCTGGTTTCCTGATCCAAAAGGCAGACTTTCTATTAACTTTGCATACTAGTTTGCTATTAGCAAGAATGTTGAAATAATTCAAGAAAGAGCTCCATCCCCCTTGACTCCAAAGCTCTGGAAAAAAACTTGGGATTTCAAAGTCCCCTCTAAAGATGAAGCACTTTATTTGGAGATGATGCCAGAACAACATTGCAGTAAATCAAATCCTTTGCAAAAGAAACATTATTGCAGAGGATCTGTGCAGGTTATGCCAACAACCCCAAGAGAGCATTATGCATGCTCTTTTCCAATGTGAGCATGCTAGAGCTACCTGGTTCAGCATCAATATCGGTTTAACAGTTAAAGGAGTTGACACTTTTAGTTCTTTCACTGACTGGTGGGCTTGGTGGTTATCCCAAGTACCATCAAGTGCAATTTCAGATGGCTTTGTGATAGAGTTGTCTATTGTTATTTTGTGGTTCATCTGGAAAGCTAAAAATGGCTTTGTTCTTGATGACTTCATGCCAAATCCTCACATCTCCTTACTTCATGTGCATAGGTCGATGTTGGAAGTGAAGAAAGTCCCCCCCCCCTCCAAAAAAAAAAAAAAATTAACTGACTATTCTAGAACTAATCAACTGAAGGGATCTAACTTTTTGAGTAGTTGGTCTAGTTATTATGGGTTTAAAGCTTTATCTAATGGCATTTTTTGCCCTTTTGGGACTAGTGGTTTTGGGTTTTGGATAGCAAATGCATATGGAGATTTTTTTGTTTGCTAAATGTGGTGGTTGTAAAATGGTCTCAGCTTTTTTTGCTAAAGTTGCAGCAATGTTAGAATGTTGTATTGCTGCTAAAAGGTTTGGAATCCAAGAGATTTGCATTTTTTGTGACTTAGTTAATGTAGTTAATGTGATATCCCACAGATGTTTTGATTGTGAACCTAAAGCTTGGCACCTCCTGCAAGATTTGTATGCTATTTCTGATATGAAATTCAGGCTTTTATGTGCTGATCATGTCTGCTCATAAGCTGGCTATTAAAGGAAAGTTACTTCTTGAAGAGTGTTATGATTCCCCTCTTGTTCGGGTTATGGTTAAGCTGGCTCCAGATGCCACGTGGCGCCTACATGGCCATTTCACTTCCTTGCCCACGTCAACGCCATGTCGTATTCGTGACCCACCTTATCTCCTCGGCTACATCAGCACCGTGTCATCTCCGCGGCCCTACTCTACCTTTCTAGCCATGACGACTCCACATCATATGGATAAGCATGACCAAGACAGAAGAACAGATGGGGACAACTCCGCTGGGGATTAGGTCTTATCTCGAAGACCTCAGCAGGAGACCTCATCCCGATAACCCCGGAAGCCTCATTCGACCAGGACACGGATCTTTGGCTATAAAAAGGTACCTCCCACTCAAGGTAAATGATCCAACTTCTAATTCCCATATTGTTACTTTGCTTGGACCATCACTGTTCTCTAACTACTCAGTCCGACCGCCCACTACCTTATACTAACTTGAGCGTTGGAGTACCTACCCGGGGATAACTCCTCGGGCCTCTGACTTGTTTCTTGCTAACAGATCTTGGTGCATGGCTTCGTCCTTCCACCTCGGCTCCACCTAGTTGGCAAGGACTATCTGAGTGTGACCTCAGTTTTTGCACTCGTAGATGACTTGCTCGTGAGGGCGTGCTCTAATACCGAATCGTCAGGGCCAAGGAGGATGAGGCTGGCCCCGTTGCCTTGTCTGTTGGATGAACCATCCACATGGAGAGTCCATATTAAGGATCATCTCGGCCGGAATGTGGAGCATACATATATGACATGCTCATGAAAAGCAAGAAAGCCGAGCATCACTTGGCCGACCTTAAGGAAGTCTTCGACACCCTCAAGAAGTACAGAATGAAGCTGAACCCAACCAAATGCGCCTTCGGGGTTGGCTCTGACAAATTTCTAGGGTTTATGGTGACATAGAGAGGAATTGAAGCCAACCTAGAGAAAACCCAGGCCATCCTTGACATGCAATCACCTTGGACCCACAAAGAAGTGCAGCACCTCACCGGGTGAATAGCCGCCCTCAGCAGGTTCATGTCTAAATCAACGGATCGGTGTCTGCCCTTTTTCAAGGCCCTCAAGCACATGAAGGACTTCCAATGGACCGAGGAATGTGAGCGGTCTTTTCAAGATCTAAAAAGGTACCTGAGCTCGCCGCCTCTCCTCACAAAACCGAGCCTAGGGGATGAGCTCTTGCTTTACCTCTTGGCCGGGGATGAGGTCGTCAGCTTAGTATTGGTCAAGGAGTAAGACCGAGTACAGAGACCGATCTACTATACCAGCAAGGTCTTCAACGATACTCCAACTTAGAAAAGGTGGCCTTGGCACTAGTCACCTCAGCAAGGAAGCTCAGACCATACTTCCAAGCCCCACAGTGTTCGGGTGCTCATCGACCAACCCCTCAAGCAAGTGCTCCAGAGGCCGGAGGCATCTGGCCGCCTAGTCAAGTGGATTGTGGAGTTGAGCGAATTCGACATCGACTATGCTCCTCAGCCCGCTATCAAAGCCCAGTCCTTGGCCGACTTTCTCGCGGAGTGTACCTTCACCACACAGGACCAAGCGAACTTGAGGGCGTGCTCTAATAGACTCTCCATCCTTGAAGACCTCCCATCTGGATGCTTCCTCTGTTACCCTCTAACTTTGCTGGAGTGGAGTATGAAAAGGATGATGATCCGTTAGACTCCCTGTGATGTTTTATTTTGTAGTAGTTCTAGTTTGTTTTTCTCTTTTCTTGGTTAGTTTTGTTCACGGTCAACCTTTTAACAGGTTAGGAGGTAAAGTGTTAGAACTTCAAAGTTTTGTGGTCTTTGTTGCAAAACAAAGTTCAAGGGGGGCTAAGTGTCTAAGTGTTACCACCCTTATAAAGCCATTAGTTAAATGGTTTTGACTAATCCGAAATCATTCAATTTGTAGGTTGTAACCCACAGGTTTTTGACACCAAAACTCAATCCAATTGAATAACATGACTGAATTAAAAAAAAAAAAAAAAAAACGTAATTGACAGTACGACAGCCAAAGATTTTCCCACCAGTCCTCAACCGAAACCAAAGCACTACCCTACGCATATAAGAACAAAGGGTCCAGACTCTAGAAAGGTTTTCTTGTCCATAACATACGACCATACATCCATGTATATTGTATAATCATATTTTAATGAGAAAAATGTTATAAGCAATCAAGTACAAACACCAGGCTTGAGTTTTTTAGCTTATATATATATATCACATGTTATTTATATATAGGGTTTATTATTATTATTATTATTATTATTATTATTATTATTATTATAATATATGCATTTGTTTATGATTTTAGTAAATACTTTTAATTATTTTACTTATGAATTCAACTAGAAGGCCCCATAAAAAGTGGATGTCCAAAACATATTCTATAAACTTTTCAGATTCGACCAAACCCACTGGAGACCAAATAATCCTAAGCCTTACTCAAGTTGCATTAATAAACTTAGATTGGGCTTCAGTTGATAAGGCTGTGTTTGAAAACGATGCAAATATGTTGAGTGTAAAACGGTTCATATAAATTGTAAAGTTGGGTTAATTTTACATCGACAAATTTACCTTCTTATCAAATAAACTTTAGCCGTAATGGATGCAAATACGAATTCCAATAAAGCATATGCCTTTTTTATCAAAAGTTCACTTGAATGCAAATTTACTTATTTTTTATTGATTTGCTTTTACATCTCTTTATGATATAAATATGCATTGAAAAATGTGTTTTCTATCATTTGTCAATACATAGATACAATGTTGTCAAACGCAGACAAAAGTGAACCAGAGTACAAATTTATCCTGAACCGGGAATTACACTCTATTTGCATTATTCTAAATGCATCATAAATTCAAGCTTGACCTCAAGTTGAGCTAAAATTGAGTCTTGAAATTTAAGGCTCCATTTGGGTTTGTAATTGCACTCTTCCCAAATTGAATCTGGTGCTATACTTATTGGTATTTGTGATCTTTTCAAACTGAGTCTTAAAAAGTTAGGATTGGGCTTGGATCAATCCAATCCTAAGGTTCAGTTTAGAAGGAATACAATATAAATACATATAAAAATAATACAAAATACAAAGTTTTACACTCTACATATTTATATTTGTATTCCTTCCAAACTAAGTCTACCAAAAAAATCTATTGCTCATAAGACGTGGTCATAATGGTTGGTATTGTGACATTTATCTACCCTTTGTTTGAACTTTGAAGCAATTAATAGCGCAACACCCCCTAAATTTTTAATTCGCAATGTTTCAGTCACAAATATAATAATATATTTGATAGAACCAACTTGCTGATCTCATCAGGCATTTAAGTGCTGTACCTGTTTATTAATAAAATTTGATACAATCGAACTGAGAAACTGTCAAACTAAAAATGATTCGCTATTGTTTTTGACAAAAAACTTTGATATGACTAACTTGATGGAACTGCGATGGTAGAGAATAGCTAAATCCATTAGATGAGATAAGACTTGTTCAGGAAGGAGTTTGATCATTTCAACTGTCAATTCGTTGGAGTAGGCTCGATCAACTAATATCAAGTGTTGATGCTGATGTTTATTTAAGTATAAATTCATGTAGGACCATAAAAATTAAAAAGCACCCAAAAGTAGTTTAATAGTATTGGGAAGTTTGAATTTGGATTTGCTTCTTACAAAGCGCTCCTTACAAGTATTTGGAATCACACATCTAGAACATGTCCGTACTTGAAAGTTATCTTTATAGGGAGATATTCTCAATATATGACTGTACTATATTGTGGACTTGATGTGAGGAGTAGATCCGAATTGAGGAAATTTATGATTTGTCCTGCCTCATAAATTTTTATTGATTATGTGGTTTTATTTATCAAAATCCCAACCTATGGTCTATCCCATCTCATAATTTTTTGGTTTTATATAATGCATTAATGTGGATAGTTAAACCATTAATTCTGAATTTGACATTCCTTATTTTAAGGGCTTATCTCCTTTTTGCAGTTAAAAACTCAATGTTCATAGAATCATTTTAACAGTAAAAAGGAGATAAATCCTTAAAATAAGGAATGCCAAATGCAGCATAAATCGGTTACCTATGGCGGAAAGGTTAAGACAGTCTACTCTTAACCGGACCTGTTAATAATTGATAAAAAAAGTCACTCATCTAGTAATTTAAGGCTGCATTTGGCATTCCTTATTTTAAGGACTTGTCTCATTTAGTCATTTTTGCTGTAAAAAACTCAGTACACATACAGGCATTTTAACCGCAAAAAGAGATAAGTCCTTAAAATAAGGAATGCCAAATGCAACCTAAATCGTGAAACAAACATTTTACTGTTTGAGAGTTCAAACTTCAAACCCAACTAAATGATATTCATCTTAACTAATTCAGTAATGAAAGAAAAATTAAACTTTGGCAAATTGAACAGGAATGTATACAATTAAAATAGAGAGACCCCATAAAAATAAATAATTGAAGTAAAGAAAGAATTTATAATTTAGGATAAAGTTTAAGAGAAAAAAAATGTATTACACATCATGAAGAAAAGGTCAAGGGAAGAAGCATTCCTGAAACAAATTAACAATAAATGGTCAGGTGGCCCAAGAAAGATGGAATTGAAAGTTTGGATAACCATTAGAAAGGTAAAAAGAACATAGTATGTAGTTGGTGAAATCTTTAGCGATGTCACATTTGACGGATAGCAATATGCACACGCATAAGATAATGCAAACTCTAGATAAAGTTGGATATAAATTAAATGAGTTGGGTCAAACTGATAATAAAATCGCATGACATGGTGACCTAGGTGCTATAACTTGCAGTCAGATATTTCCTTCTTTTTCAGCAATTTTGATTAATTTAAGATTAACACTTTGCCAGGGTCCTGAATTTACAAGTCATAATTACGTCATGTGGTTAAACATCTATGATCTATTGACTCGTGTACTAATTCAATCCTTATAGTGGTTATATCTGGTCTTGCTCCATCTTCAACACCTATGAGGCAAACGGATTGGATCGGATTGGAATGGGGTATATTGGAATTCGGTCTGATACTATTTATGTTAGATTCTATTGGATTTGATAGGATTTGATCTGAATTTAAATTCTATTGGATTTTTGGATTCTATTTCATCTAATTTATTTTTTTTAAATTAATAAATTATTAAAAGAAAAAATAATATAACAAATATATAAAAATACAATATAAATAATATATCTATAAATAAATAAATAACACATATACCTATATATTTATATATAGGTATAAATAACACATATACTAAATTCGACCAAATAGGATCAGATATCGGACCGGATCATGATCCGATCCATTTGCACCCCCTACATGCATCCTGCTGTTAATTAAACCCTTTTTTCTGGATTTTTTTTTTGTTTTTTTTTTTTGGAGGGGGGGGGGTGTTATAAACAAAAGAAGGGTTAAGCCTCGAGTTCATAATACAGAAGC
The DNA here is from genome assembly GCF_000365185.1 of Nelumbo nucifera. The sequence goes on from NW_010729204.1 coordinate 1,594,575, forward strand.
TACACTGTTCCTTCGTTAAGGTGGCAAAAACCAAAAACGAACTATACGAGTATTCAAGTTTTTCCAAGCTATACTTGTGGGAATTGGGAATAAAGTATATTTGCCAACAGCTCAATTGGTATGCTAACTGATTCGTTTTTGCCACCTGGGAGAGGGGGATTCGAATCCCCTGACCCATATGTGGATTGGACATATCACCAAATACCCATAAAAACGCAAATGTACTTCAAGCTCATGAAGCAAATCTGTTGATCGAATTTCACCCTGGCCTTCGTACAAGTTTTAATGTTAATCTAGTTCCAGGATTTAATGAAGTACAAAGCTTGTCTTTCGAAGTTTGCACTCACAAGCAGGAGAATGACTAGATATAAACTTGACGTAGCAAACAAAGTTGTGTAAAACAAGATAAAAGGCCAAATATAGAGAGACCCATGAAGATGGTTATCAATGTAAGTTGCCCCTTTTTTCGACATATTATGAAGGGCTATACAACAGGTAGCCGATACCTTATCGACCAATTGGTTGGCACCTTGCATAGTTGCCTTTTAATCTAATGTAGTTGCCCTCACTTATTTGTGCGTTAATGCAGTTGAGAATGTTTTGGTCAAAAGAAAACATTAACCCATACATGCCAACGTCTAATTTTTTAGTCAAAAAAAAAATAGGGGCAATTACTATTTTACCTTATAACGTTTTTACGTTAAAAAACGTTATATAATTGTAGTGCAATGTTTATGTACCAATAATGGCAATAATGGGACATTTAGTTTGGGTGGTAATGGTTTCGTTTTCAAAAGCCGCTTTGATTGTAGACGGCTATATAAGCCTATTCTCACTACTCTTTTTTGCTCACTCACACCATCTAAAATTGAGAGAAAAGTGTGAGAAAAGTTATCTTGCCAAACAACAAAAACAATGGTTGGAGGTAAGTCATATTTTTGTTTTGTGTTTCTAATGTTTAGAAACATGTCTTAGGAGTATATTTGGATTTACATTTGGTATCAGAGCCTTGCTTTTGCCTCTGCCCTGTCATATAAACAAAATTGTTACAGTTTCGGTGCCTATATATTTTTTGAATATGGGTTCTTTGATTTTGAATTTTTTTTGGTGCAAAATATCATTAGGAATCGTTTTTTGTACTGGGATTTCTATGAATTTTGTGATTGATTTCATGTAGAATGGTGCATAAAATGATGAATATGAACCATAATTTATCGGGTTAGAAAACGGGTAAAAAACGACCCGGCTAAAGGTAGGAGACGACACCAAATGGTGTGGGTCCATGTTTTAAGTGTTGATCGTATTTGATTCCCTGGTGAGCTAAACTAAAGACATGTTGTTTGCTTTGGGCATTAAAAAAAAATTATTAAAACATTTGTAGTATGCACTTTGTTTATATGCTAACAACTATATTCTGTGCATGTATAATTTTAAGTTGTCATTATGCATGTTATTAAATATTTTTAGTGCATAAATGATTTTAGTTTTGGGCTACAATATGTTGGTAGTTACCTGAAAATAACACTTTTAGAGTTTAGTTTTATATATGTGCCTAAATTTTGTGAATATGTATGTATAATTTTATTTTATGCATGCAATTTTAGTTTAAGTTATTTTAGCACATAAACAATTATTTTTGGGGCATTTTTATTATGTTGCTCAAATTAAGTTTATGCATGAATTATGTGATTATTCTTGATAAATGTTTATCACATAAGGAATAATAGTTCTTAGGCATTAAGTAGAGCTTGAAACACTATAAGAAAAATTGTCTAGTAATCAATATAATTTTTGATTAATTGGAGAGTAGCCACAGCATCTTCAATTAATTAAAATTATATATTAAGTCAATATCACATAAAATTGTGATTAATTATACTTGATATATTAAAATTTATCCCACAGGAAATTTTGTTATATTTATATAATTAATTAGGATAAAATACCAGATTATTATCATAATTTACCCACAGGGATTATGAACTGGAATATAGTTTGGTATTTTTATCATTGAGAATAGAAAATCAAATTATTTCATAAAGTACTCGAAAAGTAAATAATTTGACATTTCTATTGTAAATACATATTGATCTATTTGAATAAAATTTATCCCACATGCAATTTTTATATCATTAGATTTAATTTTGTGCATGTTTTACATTGGTAACACATGTAATTAAGTTTTGTAAGCCTCAAATTCTGACATAAGCATTTGAACTTTTTACAATATCTCAACCTACTACTTACTTTGATATGCGTCTTGACATTCCTGAACTTCGGGGTGACAACTATAAGATATGGAAGGAAGGGATTCTCCTTCATTTAGGGTGGATGGACATGAATTATGCTATAAGGAAAGACGAACCACCATCTGTAACTGAACAAAGTACTCCTATTGAAATTGCGCTATATGAGCGATGGGAGAGATCCAATTGGCTCAGCGTAGTGTTCATCAAGACAAAAATTACTGTTGGTATTCGTGGTTCTATAGAACAGTATGACAAAGTCCGCGACTTGCTGAAAGCCATTGATGATCAATTCGTCACTTTAGAGAAGGCCTTGGCAAGCACCCTAATCATGAAATTCTCTTCTCTCCATCTCACAACTGTTAAGGGTGTGCGTGAGCACATTATGCAAATGCGGGATATAGCGGCTCAACTGAAAAAACTTGAGGTAGATATGTTAGAGTCCTTCCTGGTGCACTTCATTTTGAACACCCTTCCACAACAGTACGAGCCTTTTAAGATCTCTTATAACACACATAAGCATAAATGGTCCATTAATGAATTAATGATCATGTGCATTCAAGAAGAGGAGAGGCTTGTGATGGAATTGGGTGAAAGTGCAATGCTGGCCATGGTCAACGGGAAGAACAAAGCTGACAAATCTCAGGCCACCACTTCTAAGGCTAATCAGAAGGGGAAAGGTAAAATACTGCCCCAAGCTGATATTAAGAAGGAGAATAAGTGTTTCTTCTGCAAAAAGAAGGAACACGTAAAGAAAGACTGTGCCAAGTTCAAGAAGTGGTTTGAGAAGAAAGGTAATCTATCTTCATTTGTTTGTTATGAATCTAATATGGTTAATGTTAATATTAACACCTGGTGGATTGATTCTGGTTCTACAATCCATATTACAAACTCTTTGCAGGGTATGCAAAACCTAAGGAAGCCAGTGGGAAGTGAGCTGAGCATCTTATCAGGCAACAAGATGGCTCGCATGTGGAGTCTATAGGAACATGCACCCTAACTTTAAGTAGTGGTTTTGTTTTAGTTTTAGAAAGGACCTTTTATGTACCAAGTTTCTCACAAAACTTGATTTCTATTTCGAGACTTGTGCCATTTGATTTTTTCCTTTACTTTTAAAGACAACTCTTTTAGTTTATTTTATAAATCAAGTTGTGTTGGAAATTGTATTTTATCTGATGGTCTTTATCGTATTTGCTTACAAAATGATGCTACTAATAGTTCAATGCATGTTCATACTGGCACTAAGAGGTGTAATATTAATGAGGACTCTTCTATGTTATGGCACCGAAGATTAGGTCACATCTCTATAGATAGAATTAAGAGATTAGTAAATGACGGAGTACTTAGTACTCTTGATTACACTGATTTTGAGACTTGTGTAGACTGCATCAAGGGTAAGCAGACAAACAAGTCTAAGAAGAGTGCCAAAAGGAGTTCAAACATATTAGAAATCATACATACTGACATATGCTGTCCAGACATGGATATGCCCGGCCAGAAATATTTCATCACTTTTATCGAAGATTACTCATGATACATGTATGTGTATTTGCTTCATAACAAGCATGAAGCATTGGATGCCTTCAAAGTCTTTAAGGCTGAAGTAGAGAACCAATCCGGGAAGAAAATACAAATAGTGAGATTTGATAGAGGTGGTGAATATTATGGTAAGTATATTGAGAGTGGACAATCACCTAGTCCTTTTGCCAAGTTTGTTCAAGAACATGGAATTGTTGCCCAACACACTATGCCTGGATCTCCAAACCAGAATGGTGTTGCAGAAAGAAGGAACCGAACACTAATGGACATGGTGAGGAGTATGCTTAATAACTCCAATCTTCCTAAATTTTCGTGGACTGAAGCACTAAAGACGGCTGCGTATATATTAAATCGTGTTCCAACCAAGGCTGTCCCAAAAACACTTTTTGAATTATGGAAATGTTGGAAACCGATTTTGTGACATATGCGTGTCTGGGGATGTCCGTCTGAGGTAAGAATATATAACCCACAAGAGAAAAAGCTGGACCCAAGGACGATTAGTAGTTTTTCCATTGGCTATGCTGAAATGTCTAAGGGTTACAGATTTTATTGTCCATCTCACTCTACTAGGATTGTGGAATCAAGAAACGCCAAATTTTCTTGAAAATGACATGATCAGTGGGAGGGATCGGTTAAGGGACTTAATTCCTGATCATGATAATACAAAAACTCAACATTCCACGTTTTCAGATAGATTGGTAATAGTTCACAACACTCCTCAAGTTCAAATAAATGCTGAAAAGCCAATCGCTGAAGTTCCACAAGTTGCTGAGAATCTTCCAATGGATCAACCAGTTCAGGAATTACTTCAGGAATTGAAAATGACATGATCAGTGGGAGGGATAGGTTTAGGGACTTAATTCCTGATCATGATCATACAAAAACTCAACATTCCACGTTTTCAGATAGATTGGTAATAGTTCATAGCACTCCTCAAGTTCAAATAAATGTTGAAGAGCCAATCGCTGAAGTTCTACAAGTTGTTGAGAATCTTCCAATGGATCAACCAGTTCAGGAATTACTTTAGGAATTGAAAATGACATGATCAGTGGGAGGGATCGGTTCAGGGACTTAATTCCCGATCATGATCATACAGAAACTCAACATTCCACGTTTTCAGATAAGATTGGTAATAGTTCATAGCACTCCTCAAGTTCAAATAAATGCTGAAGAGCCAATCGCTGAAGTTCCACAAGTTGCTGAGAATCTTCCAATGGATCAACCAGTTCAGAAATTACCTCAACTTCTTGAACAAATAGTTGAACCACAAGCTTTTCAAGGAGAAGATGGTCCAACATTAAGATGATCTACTCGTGAAAGGAAATCAGCAGTTCCTAGTGATTATATAGTGTATCTACAAGAATCTGACTTTGGAGCCGAAAATGATCTTGAAACATTTTCACAAGCCATGAGTTGCAAAGAGTCTGATTCGTGGGATGATGCTATAAAGGAAGAATGAATTCCATGAAAAGCAAGGGAGTCTGGAATCTTGTAGAGTTGCCTAATGGAGCGAAGGCCATTGGCTGTAAATGGGTCTTTAAGACCAAAAGAGATTCATGAGGCAACATTGAGAGATACAAAGCGAGACTCGTTGCTAAGGGGTTCACTCAGAAAGAAGGAATCGATTACACGAAGACCTTTTCTCCTGTATCTAAGAAGGATTTTCTTCGTACTATTTTGGCATTAGTTGCACTTTTTGACCTTGAGTTGCATCAAATGTATGTGAAAACAACATTTCTTAACGGTGATCTAGAAGAGGAGGTTTACATGAAACAACCTGAAGGTTTCTCTTCTAGTGATGGCGAGCATTTGGTTTGTAAGCTTAAGAAATCCATATACGGTTTAAAACAAGCTTCCCATCAGTGGTATTTCAAATTCCATGAAGTAATTTTTCATTTGGTTTTGTTGAAAACCCCATGGATCAATGTATATACCAGAAGCTCAGTGGGAGTAAAATTTGTTTTCTCATTTTATATGGATGATATTTTGCTTGCAACTAATGATAAGGGTATGCTGCATGAGGTGAAACAATTTCTCTCTAAAAACTTTGATATGAAAGATATGGGTGAGGCATCTTATGTCATTGGCATCAAGATCCATAGAGATAGATCTCGCGGTGTTCTAGGTCTATTACAAGAAACATATATCAACAAGGTTTTGGAGAAATTTCGGATGAAGGATTGTACACCAAGTGTTGCTCCCATTGTGAAGGGCAATAAGTTGAGTTTGAACCAATGCCTGAAGAATGATTTTGAGAGAGAATCCATGAAAAATATTCCATATGCTTCTGCAGTTGGGAGCCTTATGTATGCTCAAGTCTATACAAGACCTGACATTGCATATGCTGTTGGGATGTTAGGGCGATATCAAAGTAATCCAGGTATAGACCACTGGAGAGCTGCAAAGAAAGTCATGAAGTATTTCCAAGGAACTAAAAACTACATGCTTATGTATAGACAGACGGACAACTTGGATGTGGTTGGCTATTCTGATGTAGACTTTGCTGGTTGTGTTGATTCTCGTAAATCAACGTCTGGGTACATTTTCATTATGGCTGGTGGAGCTATCTCATGGAGAAGTGTTAAGCAAACTTTGACTGCCACTTCTACTATGGAAGCCGAGTTCGTCTCCTGTTTTGATGCTACTTCGCATGGTGTATGGGTTAAGAGTGTCATTTCTAGGCTTAAAGTAGTGGATTCTATTTCTAGGCCATTAAGGATTTTCTGTGACAATTCAACTGTTGTGTTTTTGGCTAAGAATAATAAGAGTGGGAGTCGAAGCAAACATATCGACATTAAGTACTTAGTCATTAGAGAACATATTAAAGAAAAGAAAGTGGTCATTGAACATATCAGCAGTGAGTTGATGATTGCTGATCCTTTGACTAAGGGCATGCCACCATTGAAATTCAAGGATCATGTAGAAAGAATGAGACTTGTTTCTACTTTGTAACTGTATATATACATTCAGATTATTAATGAAACTCTTATGTATTCAAATGTTTTCTCATATTTGTGTGCACTTTAATTTATTTGAGAAAATGTGCTTTATTCTGGACCTAAAATAAACATAAGGTTTATTCATTAAGTGTTGTTACCGCATAAGGAACTTGGGAAGTAAAATGCATTGTAATATATAGTTGATTTTACTCGCATTTAGAGGACCTATCACTATGATTCGTGTATTTTGTTTCTCAAGAAGGTTATTACTTAACATTTGCACCAAGTGGGAGAATGTAACATTTTTACGTTAAAAAATATTATATAATTGTGGTGCAATGTTTATGTACCAATAATGGCAATAATGGGACATTTAGTTTGGGTGGTAACGGTTTCGTTTTCAAAATCCATTTTGATGGTAGACGGCTATATAAGCCTATTGTTTTGGTCCTCTCACTACTATCTTTTGCTCACTCACACCATCTAAAATTGAGAGAAACATGTGAGAAAGTTATCTTGCCAAGCAACAAAGACAATGGCTGGAGGTAAGTCATATTTTTGTTTTGTGTTTCGAATGTTTAGAAACATGTCTTGGGAATATGTTTGGATTTACATACCCTACTCTCATTATGGTAACGTGGCATTCCCAACAACATTCTCAACAGCATAGTCTATTGGTCCCAACAACCAAAGTTTTTCCCTTGTGTCGAGCAATACTCTCACCTTGTCAATTATCACCCAGCCTTGTGGACACCAGCTCACCTTAAAATTTAAGGGATTGTCAATTGTCACTAGAATGTTAGGATATGCATGGATATATTCATGCATTTTGGATATCCTTAAAATTTATATCCATGCATTTTGGATATGCATGGATATAAACAAAAAATCAAGATACACATAAATATGTTAGAAAATTCAAATAAATCATACAAAATATGTTATTAACAATACTTACAAGTTTTATATGATTGTAAATAAGTCATTTAAATGTAAAAAATCATAATTTAATGTTTATATAAAATGGACATATTGAGATATAATTAGTAACTGTTGAAAAATGATGGAATAATTAAAATGTAAAAAAAAAACTAAGATGTGAATGTATATACATCAATTTTCAAATAACCAATATAATTATCTTAATATTTATTAGTATATAAATTTTAATAATTAATTTCAACATTTATTTATCAACACCACTAAGAAAAGAGAAAGTTAACTTAAAACTAAAAATGCATATAATTATAACAAACAAATTGAAGTGGTTTAGTGGTGGAATTATGGGCATTAAAATCTAGTGACTAGGTTCAAGTTTTGCTATTGTTAATATTTATAGTATTTACACTAACAAAACAAAATTAATGAAAGAGAGAATCATTAATTAATAGAACGGAAAATCTATGATATGGAAAAAGTAACTTTTCCATATCATATCGGATGAGATGGACCAATCAACTTTTGGTTTTCTGTTTCAGTGAATATAGGTTATCGCAAGTAACCGGTCTCAAAAACAACAATTAAAATCACATTTCAAAAAAGAAATTCATTTTAAGAAAGACATTAGGCTATGTTTGGTTTGAAGGAATAGGTATGGAAAGGAAGGGAAAGGTATCAAAACCTATACAAGGTTTGTAAAGGTTTCCTTATCTTTCCTTTCCTTTCCATACTTTTTCCTTCAAACCAAACATAGCCTTAACATATGAAAAAGTACGGACCATCATTCTCCCTAATATCTTCAGCTCACTACCCCTGCTGAATCATCGTTGACAAACAACGGTTTGTCTTCGGTGTCACCTCATCACCCTTGTGCTTCTTCAAATCTGATGGTAAGCATTGTCTCTTTTCCTTTCTTTTGTTAATTTTGCTCTTGCAGATCTTTTACTTTGATGGGTTTGTCCTGTTTGGTTTTATTTCTCTACCAATTTATATAGGTTCATCATTCTTTCATTCTTGCGTGATTTGGGTCTTCATTTTAAGTTCCAAGCATATCGGATCTCTTTATCTTCAGTGGTTGCATTGCAAGTCTTTTCTGATAGAATAACATTCGTTTGGTTGGGAGGAAGATCCTGATGCTTGGTTCTCCTAAAACGTCATTAGGTGATGATCTGAACACATTGTGTTTGAAAAGGGACTTGGATACGAGATCAAGAAAATGCATGTTGCAAATATGACTGGGTATCATGTTCTGCAGTGTTACTAATTCTCTCTCTCTCTCTCTCCCTGGTAGTTCAATGATTCAAAGAATTGGTTTTGAAATTTTTTTCGTTTTTCTTGCTGGGCTCTAGTCTGTAAGACAAGTGCTCTGGGAGGATACAGGAGAAATAAATCTGTATTATTTACAAGAGCATGATCATTACTAGATTCTAGTCTACGTCTAAATTTTTGTATTTTAGATCTAGATGTCATTGGGAAGGAGATAACAAAAGATGGGAACTAATAATGGGTTCTTCTAGGATCTAAGGCTTTGCATCACCTTATTAGTTGTCTCAACTACGCTAGTTTTGTCATGAAATAGAACAGGAGAAGGTTCTCTCGTGTCTGGAAATCTATAACAAATTGTTTAATGTGTTCTGAATCTAATTCCCATGATCTATATCTTGAACTGTTCATCTTTCTTGCATGTCCATGATTTCAAAATGGATGCATAAAAAAATAGTGACTTGGTTTTGTAGTGCTCTGGTATTCCTTGATATGGAGAATTTCTATTAGTCACCTTATATCTAGATTCCTGAGCAACTGAAACAATGACCAATGTCATACCGACATGCATGTTATGCAAGTCCCTATTAAAATTTAAGTGTAGGTCTTGGTTCAATGGTTGGGTTGCTCCATTGCAACTTGGGTGACCCAAGTTTCAAATCTTGGAAACAACCTCACTATATGTGTAGGGGTAAGGTTGTGAACATTTGCCCCTCCCCAGACCTAGGTTGGACTGTCCAACCTGTTCAAATTGGTTTTAATTCAGATTGCATCCATCCTGAACCTGGTACATTGACACCCCTACTCTTATATTCTATCAATGGACCAGATATTGGTTCAACCTGGCCCAATCTAATATAAATCTATTACGGATGGACCATTAATTTCTAGACTGGTCCCATTCAATATGTCTTATTGGATCATCCAACCCGTTCAAATTGGTTTTGTTTTAGATAGGTCGAACCCAAATCTGGTCCATTGACACCCCTGCGTGATGCCAATGTATTGGCATGGATACAGATATCGAGAATTGGGAAACAAATTTACATTTTTTAAAAAACTAGTGTGGTGCACATGCATTGCACGTGTTTGTTTATCATATTATTGTTACAAAAATATATTTGGATTATTATATAAAATAATTTTCAAATTTCAAATATGAAAAATAATACACAAAAATAATAATGGACTGTGGGATCTACTTTGTCCAAGTTGCTGATGAACTATTATGACGTGTCAGTTGTTGTCCTCCTCGTGGAACTTGTAGCACTAGAGGGAGGGGTACAAGAGGTAGAGGTAGAAGTAATTAGGTCCGCTAGTTTTTTTTATTTGCCTTTTCATGGTTTAGGGGGTGCTTTGGGCCTTTGTAGGTAGGATAACTGAGGTCTTTGTGTTTGGGTGCTGCCTTTGTTAGGTCTTGTTCTTGCAATCTCAGGCCTGCTTAAAGTTTGTTTTGTTGGAGTGGCTTGTGGGATTTGCTTTGTCTCTGCTTTATGTTTTTCATATATGTTTTATATACTTTGTTTTCTTTTCTAATAAATTTACCTTGCATTATTCAAAATAATAATAATGATGATGATGATGATATAAATTATGATTGAAGATATAAATAACCCAATGAATGTTCATAGCAAAAAATTTCCAATGCAGTCAACTTTAAAGCTCATCAACTACTAAGGCCAAGTTTGGGAGTCCTTAATAATAAGTGCTTATTTGAATAAGAACTTATTTTGGGCCGGGACCATACCATTAAGTACTTATTAGTGTTTGGGAAATAAGCTCAAAATAAATGCTTATTGAAGTAGCCTAAAATTTCAATTTTTTAAAGTGTTTATACAATAAACACTTGTTCAAAATTTTGATTACAAAATTGTCCCCAGTTAAATTTCAAAGTGCCACTTATGCCTTTCAATCATCCAAAAACATAGGGTTAGGCTCTTTGACACTTTCTTCTCCATCGTCTTCTCCAACTAATGGTAGAACTGCAACTCAACTAATTAACCAAGTAAGGTTTCCCCTCATTTCTTTTTTTTTCCCTCATTTTTTCATTCTCGAATGATCAACTTGACTGGTTTCAGTAGTTCCATTCCGACCCAAATCATCAACTAAGCACTTATTCTTAGGACCTTTAAACTAAATTGTTTTGAAATTGAAGAATTGCTAGAGCATCTTTTTGTTCTGCCATGCCTACATCGACAATTTGAAATCTATCATTGAATCAGCATATCATAACCCTCAGTTGTGATATCTAACTCATGTTCTAAACAAAACACCATCTTCCTATCCTCCTAAAATAGTACAAAAATTCACAGAAATTGTTAAGAAATTGAAAATCCTTACTAACACCCTAAAAATTTCATAAGAAAACCATTATTTAGTTATCTAATATTTTGATAATTTATAATTATGCCAATTCCAATAATTACCATGATTTAAAATAGTTTTCATTAATTTTCTTATTAGAAATTATGAAAAATTATTTAAATTTTGTTATTCAAAACAATTATTGATAACTATTTTTTATTCAATAATTTCGTAATTTCATAAAAATAATGATAGTTATTGAATAATAATAATAATTGTTATTAAATAATAATAGTAATTACAATAATTTCGAAAATCATAGTTACATAATAATAACAATTATAATTATCCCATACAAATTATTGATAATTTCAACTTTATTGGAAATTATTGATAATTCAAAAATAATAACAGTGATTTTTAAAATAACTTTTGTTATTCAATAATTTTGTTAAAATTATTTTATTTTATGATTTGTTGTGTCAGAAATTTGAGTGATTACAATGATTTTGTTATATAATAATTTGATAATTTTGAAATTGTTGATAATTTCAAAATTATTGAGATTATTAATAGTCAAAATTATAGATAATTATTTTTAATAATGAATAATAAATTGATAATAACAACTACTGAAATTACCATCATTATGAAATTATCAAATTATTGAATAAAAATAATTATCAGTAATTAATATTGAATTATCAATATTTTGTAATAATTGGAAATCATTTGTTAGCACTTCAATGTTTAAACACCATTTTCAAGGGAGGTTTTTATTGTATTTTCCTCATAAAATCACGACCACTGGGTCATTTGTCCATCCTAACAAATTCTTGGTGATGATGAACCTACAATTTATCTATAATTTTTGAGGACTTTAGCATGGATTTTTATGCCGGTTTTATTAATTTTGCCTTAATTTAGCTTAATGTTAAGAATAAGTTTCAGGGGTAATTAATCCAAGAAAATGAAGGAAAAAGGCAAGAAAAGAATGTTCAAAAAGACCAAATTCAACCCAGCCCGGTTGTGGAAGCAAGAGAGCACTTCGGTCCAAGAAGAGCAAGTGGATTCCTTGAGAAAACCCAAGAAAAGAAAGCCTAGCTAA
>NW_010729204.1:1619265-1634994 GCF_000365185.1 Nelumbo nucifera
CAAAAGGGTTATTGCTGCTATGAACCTACTTCTGGGAGGAGATTTGTCTCGATGGATGTTACTTTCTTTGAGGAGGTACCCTATTACCCTAGGGTTTCTCCTCAGGGGGAGAGTAGTGAGAGTGGGGTTAACTCATCAGAAGTTCCTTTACCTGTTCCATTGAGCGATGGGGGATGTAATGGGGAGGTTTGTCAGAGGTGTCAGGATTTGAGAGTCTATCACAGGTGGTGGAGGCAGGTTGATTCCGGTCATCAGTAGTCCAGGCCAGACCCAGTTCCTTCTGCGGATCCAGATCCAGATCCAGGTACCACAGTCCCTTTATCAGATCTAGGTCCCCCTGAGATACCTTCCATTGTTGCTACTTTACCTCCTTCGGATGACCTTGAACTCCCTATTGCAGTCCGTAAAGACAAACGGCATTGCACCACATCCATAGCTCACTGCATTTCCCAGTTTCTGCCCTATGATCGTCTGTCCCCCTCTTACAGGTCCTTTCTCACATCCATTGCTGATATTCCTATTCCCAGAACAGTGCAGGAAGCCTTGTCAGTTCYTRAKTGKAAAGATGCAATGAAGGTTGAAATGGATGCCCTTCTGAGGAATAATACTTGGGAGTTAGTTGACCAGCCTAAAGGAAAGAAATTGGTTGGATGTAGATAGATATTTATTGTGAAACATAATGCTGATGGTTCCATTGAAAGGTATAAGGCCTGGTTAGTTGCAAAGTGATTTATTCAAACTTATGGTATAGACTACTTGGAGACTTTTGCTCCAGTAGCAAAGATGACCACTATTCGAGTTCTGCTATCCCTTGCAACCAGTTATTCTTGGCCCTTGTTCTAGATGGATGCTAAAAATGCCTTCCTCAATGGAAACTTACGGGAAGAAGTCTACATGCAGTAATCTCCTGGATTTTATGATGCAGAGACAGGTAAGAAGGTTTGCTGGTTGAATAAAGCCTTGTATGGACTAAAGCAGTCCCCCAGAGCTTGGTTTGATAGATTCAGACAAGCCCTTGAAGAATTCGGCTATGTACAGGCCCAGTCAGACCATACATTGTTCATTAAAAGACTGAACTCTTCCTTGACTTTGCTTGCTGTATATGTGGATGATATTGTAGTGACAGGGAATGATAATAGTGAGATTGAATCTCTTAAACAACTCCTTCATCAAGAATTTGAGGTGAAAGATCTGGGAGAGCTACGATACTTATTGGGTATTGAGGTTGTTAGATCTAAACATGGGATTTTTATTTCTCAAAGGAAATATGTTCTAGATCTATTAGAAGAAACTAGAAAGTTGGGTGTTAAGCCTATAGATACACCTATTGAACAGAACCACAAGATCAGTGCAGAGGGTGGAGAGCCTCTTGAAGGCAAAGCTATGTTCCAACGGTTGGTTGGAAAACTCCTCTATCTTTGTCTCACACGACCAGGCATCAGTTATACAATTAGCGTTGTCAGTCAATATATGCACTCTCCTAGAACTACTCACCTCCTTGTAGTTGAGAGAATATTAGCATACTTGAAGAGATGTCCAGGTAGGGGTATATTATTCAAGAATAATGATCACATGAAGATAGATGTCTATATAGATGCTGATTGGGCTAGGAGTGTTGATGATAGAAGGTCTACCTCTGGATATTGTGCCTTTGTAGGAGGTAACCTTGTCTCCTGGAGGAGTAAGAAACAAAGTGTTGTTTCTCGTTCTAGTGCTGAAACTGAATATAGATCTATGGCTAATGGTGTGGCTGAAGTCCTATGGCTGAAGTCATTATTTGAGGAGTTGGGTATTGCTGATGAAAAACCCTTAATGTTGTATTGTGATAATCAGTCTGCTATTAATATAGCTCATAATCCGATACGACATGACAGAACTAAGCATATCGAAGTCGACCGATATTTTGTTAGAGAAAGGGTTTCGTCTCAAGAAGTGTGTCTCCCGTATATCACCTCTAGCATGTAACTCGCAGATCTTCTCACCAAGGCTGTTCCAAGGAAGAAATTAGAGGCAGACCTATGCAAGTTGGGAATGACAAATATCTATTCCCAACTTGAGGGGGAGTGTAGAGAACACTGATGTGGACCCTACTGTGTTCGTATGGCAGCATAGCATATGTTTTGTTTGTTGTTATTGCTAGTTATTTCAGTTCGTTATTTCAGCTTTATTATTAGNCTGTGTTCGTATGGCAGCATAGCATATGTTTTGTTTGTTGTTATTGCTAGTTATTTCAGTTCGTTATTTCAGCTTTATTATTAGTTTATTTGCCATGTAAGCAATAAGGGCAATTCAGCCCTTTTACAATTAGTCAACATATATAAATATTAAGAGTGGGTCAGCAGATCTATTGATCAACCCTCTCTCTCTTTTCTAAACCCTTTCGTGTGCTTCTTCTTTTCTCCCTCTCTTATTCTTCTTTTCTTCTGAAATCTCTCCTTTTTCTTTCGAATTCAAGACCGATTGTAGTCTTGATCGATTACTATAATCAATTCCCATCTCTTCTAAGAGATATGAACCACAACAACTCCAACACCTCATGAGCCATAGCCCTATACTCTGCCTCAACTGAAGATCGGGCAACAACGGATTGCTTCTTACTCCTCCAAGAGACAATATTTCTAGCCACCATGGCACAGTAACCCGATGTAGATCTTTTATCATCTTTTTTTTTTTATCAATAACAACAATTTTTATTAAGGCCGTGAAGCTTTAATTACAAGATAGGGGGAGGTAAGCCTTCTTAACTCCCCCACCAGTACAAAACAAAGGATACAAAAATTAGAAATGAACCCCAAAAAGAGAACCCATATTCACTCCTTGCTTGGCTATCCCATCGGCAAGTGAGTTAGTAGTAGTTCTCTTTACCCAACTGTATTTCACCTCATTTGTTGTAATACCATATACCAAAGTTGTCTTCCTTTAGTCATCTCACCACCACCTCCAAGTTACCTTCAATAACCAGTCTTCTGATGTTCAACTACCTTGCTCTTTGGGCACCTTCCAGGGCTGCAAGGATCTCATCCCTAAGACACTCCCCTTCCCCAATAAGGCCTGAGAACATGGCTAGAATAAGCCTTGCCCAATTGGCATCTGTATACACTTCTAACTTTATATGTTCATGCTTAGAAAAGAGTACACCTTTCCCAGGACTACCCTTAAGATAACACAACACCCTTTCTGCAACAACCATATGTGTCTCTAGGAGCATGCGTAAACTGGCTAATCACATTCACAACATAAGAATTGTCTGGTTGTGTCATACAAAGGTATAGAAGCTTTTCCAATAATCTTTGAAACACTCCCCTATCAATCAAGAACTCCCCATCATCAACCGAGAACTTATGTTTCACATCAATAGGAGTGGAAGAAAGCTTGGCACCAAGTTTCCTAGTCTCAGTGAGAAGGTCCAACACATACTCTCTAGGAGATGAAAAGTCCCTCTTTAGACCTAACAACCTCAATGCCCAAGAAGTACCTCAACTCCCCCAAATATCTAATCTCAAATTCAAAGTTAAGGAAGTATTTGAGATCATGAATTTCTTGTGCACCACTACTTGTGACAACAATGTCATCCACATACACAATGAGGAAGGTAACATGAGAAGTTCTCTTCACAAATAGAATGTGACCTAACTATGTCTGTGCATAACCACATTGAATAAGTGCAGTCCTGAATCTATTAAACCGAGCATGAGGAGACTACTTAAGTTCATAAAGAGATTTCTCCATTTTACACACCTTACCTTGTATTTCCTTACCATACATTCCAGGGGGAAGGGACATATACACCTCTTCTATCAAGTCACCATTCAAGAAAACATTTTTGACATTAAACTAGTGAAGAGGCCGATCATAATTTACTACCAAAGGCAAGAGAACTCTCACAGATGTCATTTTTGCCACTGGAGAAAATGTCTCCATATAATCAATCCCATAGACTTGAGTATACCCCTTGGCAACAAGGTGGGCTTTATACCTCTCAATCTGTCCATTAGCATGGTACTTTATGGTGTAGACCCATTTACAACCAACAGGCTCCTTCCTAGAAGGTAAGTCTACAATATCTCAAGTATTGTTCTTACTAAGTGCTTCTATTTCAGTTCTCATAGCATCCCTCCATTTTGGCTTGGATAAGACTTTTGATACATTCTTAGGGACAAGTTGGGCTAAAATGGAGGCTAAGAAGGAATAGTAGGAAAGGGACAACAAACTTTAAGAAAGATGTTTGGAAATGCAATGAGTAGTACATTTCCTTTTACCTTTTCTTACAACAATAGGTAGGTCAAGGTATGGGAATGAGGGTACTAGTTGTAGTTCTATAGGACCTGCCCTCTCTTCAGTGATAGGAAGTTCTAGAGGCTCACCTAGAGAGATGGGGAAACAAGTTGTCCATGCCTTAGTCTTTGCCGTTGGTACCACCTCTGAAGAACAAGAGGTGTAGTGAACATAGGACTAAGAGGAAGAGGAGAAGGTGCAAGAATGGAGGAGCCAAAAGATTCAACTACAAAAGCCAAAGGAGCTAAAGGAAGACTAGTACAGGAGTCGATAAGAGTTGGTAAAGGTGGGGGAGAAGCAAACAACTCACTGGAGGGCTCCCTCTCAAAAGAATGGCTATAAAAAGGGGTTGACTCTACAAAAGTGACATCCATAGAAACAAAATGGGTACCACTACTAGGATCAAAGCAACAATAACCCTTCTGTGTGGAGGCATACCCTAGAAAAAATGCACTTCCTGGACTTGGGTTCAAATTTATCTTTTTAGGAACTAGGAACATGAACATAGCAAGTGCAACCAAAGACTCGTAAAGGATTGGAGAAAACTTCAAGGTCTAGAAAGAGAACACTGAACGAAGACTTGAACCCCAAAACTCGGGAAGGCATATAGTTAATAAGATATGTAGCTGCCATCACTGCATCACCCCAAAACCTTATAGGGACATGGAAAGCAAAAAGGATGCTTCTAACAACTTCCACAATGTGTCGATTCTTTCTCACCATTACCCCATTTTGTTCCAGAGTGCAGACATACGAGCCTTGGTGAATAACTCCAAACTTCTCAAAATAAGAGGCAAGATCCTTCTCAAAATATTCCTTAGCATTGTTTGATCATAATATTTTGATCTTAGTGTCAAACTGGGTAAGCACAAATTCATGAAATTGTTGAACAAGTTTAGGCACTTTATCACGTGAATGCATAAGATACAACCAAGTGTAGTGAGAGAAGTCATCAATGAACAAAATAAAATATTTATAGCCTCCCATGCAAAGTAAATGGTAAGGCCCCCACACATTAGAGTGAACAATGTTAAAAGGAAAAATGGATCTTTTATTACTTGTTGGATAAGAGTTTCTACAATGTTTTGAAAACTCACAAGACTCACAATGTAGACTCAATAGACTGACTCCTTCAAACACTATAGGAAACAAAAGCTTTAAAGAAGAGAAAGACAGATGACCTAAACGATTATGACATAACATGACATGACTAACGGACTCTTAACCTATAGATCCAAAAGTTGATTTTTGAGATAGTACTAAACTCTGTTCAGACATGTCTAACAGATACATCCCATTTGCCTCATGGCCACTCCCAATCACCTTCTAAGATTTCATGTCTTGAAAAACACAATAAGAAGGAAAGATGGTTGCGCTGTAGTTCAGAGATTTAGCCAAATTACTAATTGAAAATAAGTTGGTATTAAGTTTAGGTACATGAAACACAAAAGTCAAAGTAAGGGAGTCTAAGGTTTTGATGTCCCCTTTGCCTGAGATGGGGGCAAGAGAACCATTAGCAATATTTTGTCATGACCAGATAAGAGTTGGTAAGTAGTGAATAAAGCGGAAGCACTAGTTATATGGTTAGAAGCACCAGAATCTATTATCTAGGGGATCCTACAATTACTTACAGTAGAGGCATGATCCATAGTAGCACGAATACCTAAGTGAGCATAGGTAGAGGTGGAATTGTTATTGGGTGGAGCAGAAGTTGAAGTAGGCTCTAGATGACTGATGATGCAGCCATATTTCTCATATTCAGCCCTAGCGGCTGCAAGCTGTTCCCCTACTTCTCTCATCACATTGCCCTTTCTCACCATCAGAGGAGGTTGCTACATTAGCCTAGACTCCTTTCCCATTCTTGCTCTTTTTGTCATTGTTACTATTATTCTTGAATCTAGGGGGTAGGAGCTCTGGATGTAACTTCCAATAGGTATCTTTTGTGTGCTTTGACTTCTTGTAGTATTCACACATAACCTCCTTTCTCTTAGTACCACCCTTCTACTTCGTCCCAACATTAGCAAAGTGTTCCACTGAGGTCTCCACAATTTGAACCTGCCTCTTTCTCTCCTCACTATGACCATAATATAAGCCTAAGAAAGGGTCACCTCATCCTTAGCTAATACATTTTGTCTAACTATATCATACTCGAGATTGAGCTTGGTTCAGAGCTCAAAAACCTGATTCCTCTATACCAATTTCCTATGAGTTTCAACATATTTTGTGCATCCCCATTGAACTGTCTCCATCAAATCAATTTCCTGCCACATAGACTTCAATATTGAGAAATACACAACTAATGGATTCTCCCCCTATCTCAAATTATGCACACCATTCTTCAATTTGTAGGCCCTAGCAACATTTAACTTCTATGAGTAGATCTCCTTAACAATACCCCATACCTCCTTAGCAGTCTCTAACCAAAGTAGTGTTGACTGATATGAGGTTGCATAGAGTTCACCAACCATCCTACAACAATGTAACTATCCTGCACCCACTTCTCATAGGTAGGAATAGGATCATCATCCTTGGGTTTTGTCTTACTCCCAATGACATACCCCCATTTTCCTCTACTACAAACATGAATTTTTATTGATTGAGACCATGCCAAATAGTTTGTCCCATCTAGCTTCACAGTAGTCTCTGCCCCACAAGGATATAAGCCTTGTGGGGCATCCAAAGTCTGTAGGGTATTTTGTCTCACCTCCAGTATGCTCCATTGATCAACCGGAGGCAAACGAATATCAAAATAAGATACTATTAATAAAAAAATACTAACTTGAGATTTTCTGTAGCAGAAAACTAGGGTTTCACAGCACCCGATATAATGAGAGAAAATGAGCGAGAGAGAGAACTTGTGGCCACTCCTACCAGGGACTCTAGAGACTTCTCCAGCTAGAGTCGATCTCCAAATGGGTCAGTAAACTCCCTTTTAAGCCCCAAATGCTAGCTTCAGAGTGTCTCTAAACCCCTTTAGTCCAATTTCTCCAGTCAGCTAGGGTTTTTGGGAAAAGTCTCCAAGAACTTGCCTTCGACCTCAACCTAAGTGATAAATCTTCTCTAGAAATCCCCCTTGACTGGGCAACATCAATCTTCAATCACTCAACAGCTTACTTCTCCATACACACTGTGTATGGCCGTATGGGCCTAAGAGAAGAAAAGCAGGAAGTGGGAACCTGCTCCGATGCCAAGAAGAAAACCAGTCCAAGAATTTCTTACTTGTATAACAAGAAAAAATAAGAAGGAAGAAGAGAGAAAGAGCTGCTCAAGAGAAAGAAGAAGTTGGAAGAAAAGAGGAAGAGAAGAGAAGAGAAAAATGCCCCTCTCTAACTCCCTTAGTCTCTTTATACATGTGCTGGATTAATTTAAAGGAAAAATCACATGGGTGCCCCTGGTTAGGCAGCTGACTCAATAAATATAGGAACTAATGTGTTAAGGGCCCATAAAGACAGCCCATTACAGTAAATAAAATAATAACCAGCTGAACTAAAGCAAGGCCTATTTGGCTCAATCCCTCTACACTCCATTTCCTTTTTAACACCTAACAAAGAGAAACCACTCCCTTTCTTAGAATAGCCTTTTCCCTGGGTGGAGCTGGGGCGGGCCCAACCTGAGCCTGACTTGACCCAACCTGAGTTCTTGCATAGGTTGGGCCTGATTTTTTGGGCTGCAGGCTGGGCCTGAGCCAAAAACTCGGGTTTGACCCAAACTTGGGTTGGGCTTGGGTTGGAGGCCTCGGGTGAACTGAATCAACCCAACCTGAGCCCGTCCAAACAAATACATGCATATATCATCATCATCCATGCATATATGTACTATATTTATATAAAAGTGTCTTTTCTAGGTACATGTATAAAATATGTATTTGTACATTTGTAAATGAAAATTTATACATATTTTCAATTAATTTTATGCTTAAATTGGACCATCAAGGCCAATAAAAGATGGCTATATAAAAATATATACATAAATTCTTTCAAACCCAACCAACCCACCCAAGCCCAAGCCCATCCTGAGTTGTGTTGGGTTAAGCTTAGGTTGGGCTTGACATCGAGTTGAGCCAGGTCCAAGCCCAAGGCTTGCACCTTTAGGATTGGGCCTGGGTTGACCTTCAACCCAACCCAACCCACCCGAGTTGCACCCCTACTTTGTCCTCTCTCCTCTATCATTCTTATACAAAGGAACCACACCTTTTATATAGAAAAAACCACACTCATTGTTATATAAGGAACATCCCTCCTTCCCAAGTTGTCTACACCCAATATTGGATCTCAACTCAATCCAATGGTTGTGTAAAAGCAAGATCACCCTAACAATATCCACATTAGCTTGTTTATGAGACACTTTGAAGATCACCCTTCAACACTTGGAGTTTAACCAGCTAAATGACATCAAATTCCTATACATCTTTAAGAAATATGCCATACCATCTAAAGTGTCAATCACCTCATCAAACATTTTGATGTTCATCATCCCAACACCCACGATGTTACAAATAGAGTTATTGCTTATGGAAACAACACTCAAAATGGGAATCTCTCCATGAGAAAACCCTGCATTCATGATTTTCTCCTCCTCTGCCTTCTTTTTCTGTTTTTTGTTTTGATCAGTAAAACAATTTCATTAATCAAACAAAAAAGAAAAAAGGTACAAAGACAGGGAGGTAAACTTTCTTAACTCCCCGTACTGAGGCTAGAGCCCCCATAAAGAAAAAATAAAGTTACAACTGAGCCCAGAACATAGATTCCCTAACCACCCCTTGCTTGGCTAATTCGTCAGCAAACGAGTTAGCATATCTTTTCACCCAACTGAGCTTAATTTCCATGTCCTCCTCTGCCTTCTTCTTTTAGTACTACTATCATGAGAAAACTTTGTACTACCATGGATACAGAATTAATACCTAGTTTTATATGTTAGAAAGAAAGAGCCCCCATTTCACATGAAAAATAAAACATTCCTTTCATTTAACCAAAAAAGTACAACTTTCAATGAATAATCCTACAAACAGAATACAAATTCTAAATATGTATATATTATCTCTTCAACCACATTGTAATGTTTAAAAACGATGACAGAGACTTGGCCAACATGAGTTTATTAATAAAAATATATTTACAAGAGAAATTACACCTATATGTCAACGAGGTCTGATGGTGGGGATAATACCACTAACAAGATTACTGCTGGAAATATTGAAAGACATGTCTGAGTCCCTTGTGGCAGAGGTCAATGAAGAAGATGGTGCTGAAGTACCAGAATACGTCTCCGTAGAGCGTGGTGCTGAAATACTGGAATATGTATCGGTAGGCTTGGACAGCAAGGTGTCGGACTCTGACAACATATCAAGTATGTTTTCTAGCTCCCTCACCACTTCTGACATTGAAGGCCTCATTTCTGGCTTGTCCTGGCAACATCTGAGAGCTAAAACAACAAACTTTTCCACACATTCAGAGGGATAAGAGCCCATACGATTGTCTAAGATAGAGTGTGTCATATCAGAACGATATGCTGCATTCACCTGTAATCAGAGAATAAAGAAAAACAACAACTATTTTTATGTGAATGAAAAATACAGAAATTGTGCCCTTCAGTTTGGGCCAGGACTTTGTTATTTGCAATATTGTTTATTTGTGTTTCAAATTTCAGTCATAGGTCAAGTTTTATTAATTTAAGGAGTTTGACTGCCCCTAAAGAGTTGATTTGCATATGTATTGTCTGAAAATATGGTGAATGACATAGTGGATGGGTTAGCTAAGCAAGGGGCCTCAAGGAGCCCATACGAATGACATTTATTTTGGGCAGCTCTGTAAATTTTCGTTTTCTAGTCTGATGTAATACAATGTTGTTGTTTAAGAGAGGTACCAGCTCGTGCCTCTCCTGGGTAGCCTGTGTTGTCTTATCATATTGATCTTTCTTGAATAAAATCTTACTCATTTATCAAAAGAAAATGGTGAATGACATGTGAATGAAATTCCTGCATTTTGTGCTTATAGTGAGTAATTTCCATGAACCCTAGAGTGACTCTATGCCTTTTTTAAGTGATTCCAGGTTCTCTGTTTTCTCTATAATTCTATAAGTAGCAACTACAACCATCAATGACCCTCAAATTTGTTATCGAGGCTCAGTTTGGAAGGAGTACAAATACAAATATATGGAGTGCAAAATCTTATATTCGGTATTATTTTTTATGTATTTGTACCGTGCTTATTTGTATTTGTACTCTTTCCAAACTGAGCCTGAAGGAATTCATTCTATGGCCTTAGAAGACTGAAATCCAGGTAAAATCTTCATCTTTTCGTGTTAAACCATCTCTGAATGCCCTAATACTATATCAACCTATAATTCCCTATTATCTTCTATCCTTCCAAATTTCGTCCCAAATCTTCATACAAAGTCCTAGTTTCCACAACTATAGCGATTTCTTTCACAAAAACATGTTTTTCGTCCATTTGTGGAAAACCTGCTCAAAATACCTTCAAATTAAATCATCCTTTACAATCCATCATCTTATACATTTCTAGAATTTATTAAAAATGTCATCTTCACACTTAGTTTCTTCAGATTATTTTTCCACTGTATTAGAGAGAATCCGAAGTTATCAACAATTTGGCCTGTAACCTTTGTAACTCCTATCAATCCTTTAGTCCTAAAATTATCCCCAAGTCCTTAACCCATTGTTACCCACCTAGACTTACCACTGAATCATACTAGTCCTACATCAATAAGAAGCCTAAAGTTAAAGACTTGTCAGTCATAAGGACCTTTTTGTTATTTACTTGAGTTGTTAAGGGCACTAAATTCTGAAAGTGGGTGGCTGGGATTATTAAATGTGTTAGGAGATCCAAGAGCTGGAAATCAAAGTATGGTTTTTCTTTCTTTATTTATCTATTTGGGGTGATCTCCTCTCTCTCTCTCTCTCTCTCTACCCTTGTTAGGAGCATATTTCACATGATTTTATACTGCAAATCTCCTTTATCTTGCTGTTTTTCATCACAGCAGATTAGAGCTGACTCAAGGTTGAAATAAACTCTTAGCTGTGCTATAGCTGCTCCCTTCAAATTTAAGGATACAAAATTGTGTATTTTGGTTTACAAATTGAGAACAGTGAATCACTGTTCTGATTGAATAGAGGAGAGAAAAAAATTTACTTAGGTCTATACATTGGTCAGCTGTAGATCAGACTAAACAAACCATCTGTGCTACTACCTAATAGGAAGTGGGTGAAACTTACAATTCAATCAGAAGTTTCTAATAAGCCTACACAACCAATTAGCTACTCATTTTTCATAAACAATTCTTTCATTATTTGAATAAAATTTAACAGTTATAACTAATAATTAAAATAATTATCATATTCTTCTTTTCTGTTTTACACAGACTAGCTAGCAACTGATTTATCAGTTTGCACCAATTCATGAGAGGACAGCCATTTTATTGTCATGGTGAAGCAAGATAAATTTCAAGTCAAACACCAAATGATTCATATCCATACAAATTTAAGGTTATCCTACGGTAAAGACTCAATAAATTATGATGTGATGATGTATCAATTCAATTGTAATCCTAAAAAGAACTGTTAGAGAATATCAACCTATTCAAGGACCTCACCTAACAGCTTAAGCTTTTAGGTTGAATGGTTCTTTGAGATGGTATCAGAGTCACTTTGACCAAGTGGTCTAGTGTTTGATCCTCATTACCCCCATTATAATTAATTAAGTTTCAGCACAAGGTATGGGTGGGTCTGTGCTTGTTCACACTTCAAGCCAATGGGCTTTCGTGTGAGGGGGCGTGTTAGAGAATATCAACCTATTCAAGGACCTCACCTAACAGCTTAAGCTTTTAGGTTGAATGGTTCTTTGAGAAGAACAATGTCTAAGAAGGAAGCAGGGGCTTGAAGATTACTGTTAAAGATAAGTACCTCACGAACAATGTTTTTACCATGCGATATTGGTGGCATCCCTGTCAATAGTTCAAGAAATACAACTCCAAGGCTGTAGACATCACTCTTATCTGTCAATTTATGGGTTAAGAAGTATTCTGGATCCAGGTAGCCCTGCATGTAAAATGACATGTAAGAGTGAACCACTAAAGAAAGGGAAAAAGCAGCTGCTTTGATTCCATTCCAAACACTGACATCAAAGCTACTGTGTTTAAATTTCTTAGCAGACCCAGTGTCTCCTTTCATTTCCTCTTTTCCAACTAATTGGTCTCCTTGAAGTCAACTCAAAAAGTCAAATAGTTAATAGTCAGCCAAATGTTGGAAAGTTCACATTTGTCTAATAAAATGTGCATGGATCTTTCAACTAAAGGATAAATAATTAATATTGGACCTTGGCAAAGCAGAAAGCATTGTAAACAAGTTTAATAAAATGTAAAATGCGGCAAGATGAAAAGACATCTTCATGTGATTATTATTGGGGACAATGTTTTAAAACACGGAGGCATTAGGTGAGGCATAGTTCAGAATGCAAGAAGTGTAAGCCTCCTTAGGAGGAAGAGGAAGGGGGATGCTATCTTGTTCTTCTTGTTTCTTTTCTATAAAATGTGTCTTGGATTAAGAGGAATAGAGATGCATAACACTAACTTGAAAGGGGGTCCTGTTGAAGTGGAGGTGAGCAAGCTGGAGCAGAGCAGACCCACAGCACAAGAAAAAAGGGATGCATTAGGAAGATGTGGGGTGGGGGGGTCTGGGGGCCCAAACTTCCATTCCATTCTTTTCCCTTCCCTTTCCTTTCCTTTTCTTTCTTTTCCGTTTTTTGATAATTAAAAGATATATTTCATTAGAAAAAAATGCCATACTGCCCCAAAAAGGTTGGCAGTGGCAATGTTGTTAAAATCTTATGATTTACGATACAATTCACGCCATGGGTTTTGATTTGAATCTTATGTCTGAATCTTTTTCTGCAAAAATCCAACAATTTTTGTTTGAATCCTATGATTTGATTCATAAATCTTACGATTTATACAATTCATGCAATTCATTGTGATGCAAATCAATTCAATTAATAATTAGTTCTCTACTTTGTCAATTTGTTTTGTTTATATTTAGTTTTGTCAAGGGTGACTTGTTTTAAAGACCTTACTAGAAATTGATTTATTTACATTACTTAGGACTATATGTTGAGTTTATTTTCTATCATGTGTTGGATAAAGAGCTATTATATGTGGATTATTTGACTTTCAAGTCAAACTTGATTATATCATCTTAGATTTCTATTGTATGGTAAGTTCTATTGTTTTAGGTACATATATGGTAGGTATGACTTAAAATAACTCTTTTATATTTAGTATTTTAGCATACCTATATTTAATTTTTGACAAGTTTGTAAAAAAATAGAAACAATCTTATGATTTATGATATGATTCACAATTCAATTTGATTCAACTTTCTCTATGATTTATGATGCAATTATGATTTTCAGTAGGCCAAATTGTGCAATCTAGATTACCATACAATCAACATAAAAAAGAAAAAGTAAAACAACTTTTACATATTACAGCCCGGCCCAGGGCAACCCCATTCTAGACAGTCCCCTCCAACCCCTTCTCTTGCCAAAGAATCAGCCAGCATGTTAGCACTCCTAGGCACCCAAATGAATGGGGTTTTCAGGCCTTCAAGGAAGTACCTAGTGAGAGGCCAACTATACCAGTGACCTAAATTCCCATGGAATCTGATCATTAATCCTCAATCAACTAATAACTGTTTGACAGTCACCTTCCACTTCCACATTCATTACTCCCTGCCTTACTAAGAGTTTAAGTCCTTGAATCAAAGCCAACAATTTTGCACTCAAAGGGTTTCATAGCCCACTGAACCTGAATAGCTGACAATTAAGTTGCCATTATGACCTCTGACAGCTCCACCTATACCTGAGGCCCCTGGATTTCCAAGACAGCATCCATTAAAGTTCAATTTCATTACCCCTTCCACAGGAGGGACTTTCCTACCAATCTTTTTGTCTTCTTATTCAACAGCCAGCTACAATCTGCCACTCCCTGAGCAAGTCATTAGGGGATATAGTACTATATATAAGATTCTCTAAATCCTAGTAAAACTCAAAAAATACACATAAAACTTCTATTGGACCATCAAACAACTTAACCCCTAGTACAACAAAAATAAACCCTGGAACTGGTGCAATTCATGAGAGTAACTGAAAATTAATGCAAAGCTAAACGATCTTTAAGGGGCATTCTATTAGAAAAGATTTTATAAAAATAAAATTCTTGATTATTATGTTCATATGCTTATTCAACAATGAAAAAAGAGAGACAACATTACCGGGGTGCCCTTCACGATGGTGGATACATGACCTGGTACTATCCCTTCATCATCTGGAATTGGTGCAAGTCGTGAGAGCCCAAAATCAGCTACTTTTGCAGTAAACTTAGAGTCCAGAAGTATGTTGCTGGCTTTGATATCTCGATGGAATATAGGAGGGTTTGCTTCGGTATGTAGATAAAGGATGCCTTTGGCTGAACCTAGTGCAGTACGTAACCTCATACTGAAACTTGGGCCTTCTTTTGATTTAGCTGTCAATCACAATCACCAAAATTAGAGATGATTGTGGTCAGTAAGAATAAGTGTAGAAACTAGTGCAATGTATTACAGTACTCCCAAATGCAAATTGGTTTGGATTTTAGTTCTGCCAAATTTCCATGCTTCTCTTTTGTGATCTGATTGATAAGAGTTTTACAGAAATTATTACAAAGGTCTTGATATTAAGACAATTACAACACTTTCAGGATGGTGCTGGTACTAAGAGAACTAAAACACTTTCTATAGGATTAAGATATCATTTTAATCCTAAAAAACTACTATGGTGATTCTAGTCCTAAAAGGATAGTATAATTTTTATCATTAGTAAAGAAGATTTTAGTAATATCAAGGGAAAAGAGAAGGTACAACTGTCATGCCACGAAGAGGCAAGACCAAGAAAAAAATTCAAAATAGGTTTCCCAAGAATAGAACAACCAAACTTCACTCAACTCAACCCATCTTTAATTGAAACTAGTTGGGGTTGGCTACACAAATACTTTCTTCCCATTGTGCTTTATTGAGAACAAGACAACAATTATTTTTAACAAACTCATTATTTTTTTTGATAATTAACAGAACAAATTTCATTAAAAAACCACCGTACTGCTCAGAAAGGTGAGCAGTAGGCCAGATTGTACGTTTCAGATAACAATACGAGCTACACAAAAAGAAACAAAAACCCATCTTTTACAGCCCCATTCTAGACAATCCCTTCCAACCCCTGCTCTTGCCAAAGAGCAGCTGTACCAGTGAAAGAGCCAGCTGTACCAGTGACCTAAATTCCCATGGGGTCTGATCATTTGTCTTCATCCAACTGATAATTGTTTGACAGCCACCTTCCACTTCTACCTTCCTCACTTCCTGTTTCAACCAAAAGTTTTAGTCCTTGAATCAAAGCCAAAAGTTCAGCCCTC
>NW_010729204.1:1662942-1677196 GCF_000365185.1 Nelumbo nucifera
GGGGGGGGGGTGAAGGCCTATCCTAATAAGGTAGCCAGTGCACTGGGCCCAACCCACCACAGTCAAGCAGCTACAAGCCTTCCTGGGCCTAACGGGTTACTATAAACGATTCATTAGAAATTATGAGCTGATGGCAGCCCTATTGACCCAACTATTGTGAAAGGATGCCTTCCATTGGACTACAAAAGCCCAACACGCATTTGACTCTCTTAAGCAAGCAATATCGTCACTCCCACATTGACTTTGCCCGATTTTGACCAGCCCTTTGTTGTTGAATGCGACACCTCAGGTGTTGGCATCAATGTTGTCCCTGTAGTCAAATAAGACTACTAATCGGTCAAAGATTAATAAGAAAACTAAGAAGATAAGAGAAAGGGAAGGGAGAAAAGGAGAAGGGAAGAATAAGGATTCAAAGGAGAGATTTAGAAAGGGAGAGAATGCATAATCTTCTGCCCCCCTCTTTACTATTAATATTAATTCTTAAATAGAGATAAAAGGGCTGAAATAGCCTTATGCTTACATGGCAGAATTAAAAAATAATAAAAGGCTTATAAGACTCAAACTACTAATTGTAGTAAGACTGAAATAACTACTTACTATCAACTAATGACTAACATTGACTATAGACCTACGAGTACAATAGGTGGGGACCACATCAATGGTCTCTACAGTCCCCCTCAAGTTGGGAATAGATGTTTGTCATTCCCAACTTGCATAGATCTGCTTCTAACTTCTTCTTTGAAACCACCTTGGTGAGAAGATCGACAAGCTGCATGTTGGAGGTAATATAAGGCAAACTTCTTAAGATGCAACCCTTTCTCTAATAAAATGTCGATCCACTTCAATATGCTTAGTTTGTCATGTTGTACTGGATTATGGACTATATTAATAGCAACATGATTGTCATAGTACAACATTAGGGGTTTCTCATAGACAATACCCAACTCTTCAAACATTGATTTCAACCACAGTAGTTCAGCCAAACCATTTGCCATGAATCGATATTCAGCTTCAGCACTGGAACGACGACATTTTGTTTCTTACTCCTCCAAGAAACAAGATTACCTCCTACAAAAGCACAATATCTAGAGGTAGACCTTCTATCATCAACACACCCAGCCCAATCAGCATTTGTATAAACTTCTATTTTCATGTGATTATTATCCTTGAATAGTACACCTTTGCCTAGACACCTCTTCAGATATGCCAATATCCTGTCAACAAGTAGATGGGTGGTTCTAGGAGAGTGCATATACTAGCTAACAACACTGACTGCATAGCTGATGTCTGGTCGTGTGAGACAAAGATAGAGAAGTTTTCCAACTAACCATTGGAAGATAGATTTATCTTCAAGTGGCTCTCCACCTTCCGCATTGATCCTATGATTCTGTTCAATAGGTGTGTCGGCAGGCTTAATACCCAATTTTCCTGTTCCCTCCAACAAGTCAAGAACATACTTCCTTTAGGAAACAAGGATCCCATGCTTGGATTGAGCTACCTCAATACCCAAGAAATATCATAGCTCTCCTAGATCTTTTACCTCAAACTCTTGATGAAGGAGCTGCTTAAGAGACTCAATCTCACTGTTGTCACTTCCTGTTACTACTATATCATCCACATATATAGCAAGCAGGGTGA
Organism: Nelumbo nucifera; assembly: GCF_000365185.1. The sequence goes on from NW_010729204.1 coordinate 1,664,581, forward strand.
AGAATTCACTTTCTTAATAAACAAAGTGTGATCTGAATGAACCTGCACATAGCCAAACTTTTCAAGGGCTTGTCTAACTCTGTCAAACCAAGCTCTAGGTGACTGTTTTAGTCCGTACAAGGCTTTATTTAACCGGAAAATCTTCTTTCTTGTCTCTGTACTATAAAAACCAGGAGGCAACTACATGTACACTTCTTCTTGCAAGTCTCCATTGAGGAAGGTATTTTTCACATCCATTTGGAACAAGGGCCAAGAGTAACTGGCTGCAAGAGATAATAGGACTCTGATAGTGGTCATCTTTGCTACTGTTGCAAAAGTCTCCAAGTAATCTATACCATAAGTCTGAGTAAATCCCTTTGCTCAGGAGCATTAGGGTGGGCCTTATACCTTTCAATGGAACCATCAACATTATCAAAGTTCAGTTTAACCACCCTTTCCCCTTAGGTTGATCAACTAGCTCCCAGGTATTATTTCTCAGAAGGGCATCCATCTCTACCATCATTGCATCCTTCCACTCTGGAACTGACAGGACTTCTTGAACTATCTGGAAATGGGAATATCAGCAATAGATGCAAGGAAGGAGATAAATGATCATATGACAAGAACTGTGAGATACAGTGAGCTGTGGATGAGGTGCAACGGCGTTTCCCTTTACGGATTGCAATTGGGAGGTCCAGATCATCCAATGGAGGTGAGGTTTCAATAGAAGATGGTGAAGGCTCAACAATGGGGGTTCATCTGTAATAGGAGATGAAGGAGCTATAGTACCTGGATTTGGATCTGCAAAAGGAATTGGGGCTGGCCTGGACTGTTGATGACCGAAATCAGCCTGCCTCCACCATTTGTGATAAACTCTCAAATCCCGACATTTCTGGTAGCCTTCCCCATTACATCCCTCTTCACTCAATGGAACAGGTAAAGGAACTTCAGATGTGTTAATTCCAGCCTCACTAGTTTCCCCCTGAGAAGAAACCTTAGGATAATAAGGTACACCCTCAAAGAAAGTGACATCCATAGAGACAAATCTCTTCCCTGAACTTGGTTCATAGCAGCAATATCCCTTTTGAGCTTGTGCATAACTAAGGAAAATACATTTTGAGGCTTTAGGATCAAATTTGGACCGGTGAGGGTCAAGTGTATAAACAAAGCAAGTACATCCAAAGGTTTTAAGAGGAACAGAGAACAACCCTTTATCAGGATACAAAAGGGTGAATGGAGGTTTCATGTCAAGAACCCGTGAAGGAATTTAGTTGATGAGATAAATAGCTGTGAGAATAGCATCTCCCAAAAAACGTATAGGCACATTGGAGTTAAACATGAGACTTCTAGCCACCTCCAATATGTGCCTATTCTTTCTCTCAGCCAGCCCGTTCTACTGAGGGGTATGAGGGCAGGTACTCTGATGGATAATCCCATGGTCAAGGAAATACGAGGCTAGGGATGTTTTAAAGTACTCTTTCGCATTGTCGGATCTGAAAATTTTGATTTTTACCTCAAACTGGGTTAAAATCATCTGATGAAAGATACGGGTCAAGGCAGAAACCTCATCTCGAGATCGCATCAAATAAACCCAAGAAAATTGGGTGTAGTCATCAACAAATAGTAAGAAATATCTGTACCCCCCCCCCCTAGCAGTGATGTGATAAGGTCCCCAAACATTGGTATGCACAATGTCAAAAGGAATACTACTTCTCTTATTACTCAATGGATAGGTTGTTCTACAATGCTTTGTAAGCTCACAACTTTCACACTTTAAACTGGACATCTAAATAGACTCAAATAAATTAGGAAACAAGCTTTTTAAAGATCTAAAAGATAGACACCTTGTTTCTACCAGAAGACAAATGATAGGTAGCAACTAGTGAGGATAAGCCAGTCATATGATCAGATGCACCTGAGTCTATTACCCAACAATGCTTAGTATCACCTAGAGTTGAAGCATGATAAGTGGGAGGAGCTGGTGTTGTTATTGGCGGCTGAGATGATGATGCTAAATTTCCAACCTCATTTTCCAACTGGGTCAAAGCAACTCGGATAGCAACTAGTGTGTCAAGTGGTGCTGCTTTTGTGCCTGATGAAGCGATATTAGCATTCCCTTTCTTATTTATGAGTTTTGTTGGAACTAGATGAGGATGTAACTTCCAACATGTTTCTTTGGTATGCTTTGGTTTTTTGCAATGTTCACATATTAAGTCCCTCTTATCTTCCTTCATCTCTCTCCTTATCACCCCCAAAATTGGGTTTAGATGCTGTCAAGGCTGATTCAAGGGGCTGATGCAGCAACGTAACCTTCCTTCTACTCTCTTCACTGTGCACTAGAGAGTAAGCTTGAGATAAGGTCACACTTTCTCTTGTTAGAAGTTGCCGTCTCAAAATATCATACTCATAATTCAGACAAGCTAGCAACTCAAACACCCTATTAGTTTCAACCTGCTTTCTGTAGGTCTGTGCATCCTTCTGACTTTCCCACTCAAATGTTTCTAAATGATCAATCTTGTGCCACAAGTATTTCAAGACTGAAAAATAAACCGAGACTGGTTTCTCTCCTTGTTTAAGGTTATTTACTTTACATTTCAGCTCCTAGGCCCTAGCAACATTAAGGGGTTGGGAGTAAGTCTCTTTCATGATATCCCAGATTTCCTTAGTCGTTTTTGCCCATAAATAATTTTGGCTGATATGTGGCTGCATGGAGTTGCATAGCCATGTCATAACCAAATAGCTTTCTTGAACCCATTTGGCATATACTTGGTCCTCCTTGGCTGGTTCCTTCACATCCCCCAGTAAATAACTTAGCTTTCCTCTGCCCCCAATTGCCATCATGGCTGATTGGCCTCACTCCAAGTAGTTTGATCCATCAAACTTAACAGTGGTAATCTGAAAGCTACTTTCAGACATACTACCGACACCACCAGTTCCCAAAAAGCTTTCCCTTGGCCTTTAAACTCCATTCTTTGTTAAGGGTAAAAAACACTCTTTTATCACTGGGGAAGGGTAATCCCTTCCAGAAACTGCTACAACCGAACCTACTTTGGTAAAGGTCAAACAACCCAGAACAAAAAACTGCTCTGATGTTCTTTCAAGAATAAAGACACCTTGGTCTGTAAGACTAAAACTAAAAAACTGCTGTTCCAGAATTGGTCGAAGTCTAGGATTCAAGGCCTTATACCTTAGAACCAGTCGTAGGTCAAGAAACACCAAGGTCAGACCAAAATCAACTAGTCTAGGGTAAGATCTCTTCAGCCACATTTCTTAAAATCACCAGAAAAACTGATCTTTCAATAGGTCAAACACAAAAGGCAATCCAAGAAGGGAGATCCCTCAGCTGCACCTCTAAAAAACAAGAAAGAGTGATCTTTTTGATTGAGATCTCTCAGCCGCACCTCTTTGAAAACAAGAAAGAATACTCTTAATAAATCAACCTTAAAAAATAAAAAAAAAACTTACTTCAGTGGAACTCTAGCCGCCACCTTCAAAACAAATCTGAACCCTAATCTTGAAGGTTCTTTCTTTCGTCAGACTCTTCCTGATTGCTGGACATCCTCCAATGCTAGCCGCACACTGCCAACAATCTCCAAGACTCAGCCAATGGTCTTAATTTTCTGAAAACTTCCAGTCCTAGGAAATTCTTATGCAGCCGGCCATGTTAGGCTATCGCAAGAATCCCTAGGTTGGCTCTGATACCATGTAGTCAAATAAGACTACTAATAAGTCAAAGATAGAGTGTAATTAATAAGAAACCGAGAAGAGAAGAGAGAGGGAAGGGAGAAAAGGAGAAGGGGAGAGTAAGAATTCAAAGGAGAGATTTGGAAAGGGAGAGAATGCATAATCTGCCGGCCCCCTCTTTACTATTTATATTAATTCTTAAATAGAGATAAAAGGGCTGAAATATCCTTATGCTTACATGGCAGAATTAAAAATAATAAAAGACTTAAGACTCAAACTACTAATTGTAGTAAGACTGAAATAACTACTAACTATCAACTAATGACTAACACTGACTGTAGACCTATGAGTACAATAGGTGGGGACCACATCAGTGGTCTCTACAGTCCCGATGCAAGCCATTAGCTTATTTCAGTAAGGATCTCCCCCCTCGAGCAAAAAATCAGTCCACCTATGTTAAGGAACTGATGGATGTGGTCTTAGCGGTTCTCACATGGCAACACTATCTCCTCGGTCGGCGCTTCACTATCCGAACATATCAGCAAAGCCTTAAATACTTGTTGGAACAGCGCATCCTCATAGAAGAACAGAAAAAATGGGTATCAAAATGATGTGGACAGTAAGACAAGTTACATGCAGTACCTCAAGTATACAGCAATAAGCACAAGAAATACCAAGCTGAAAACAACAAAATAAGTTGGATTTTTATGGGTTTCAGACCTAAACCTGAAGTAAAACTCCTCTTGGAACAGTTCCGCTACAGTAACAATGGCAGCAAGCTGGCCTCCCACACGGACACGCAGTGATGGAGAGATTGGAAGGTGCCAAAACGGGTCGACTCCTCAAAACTCAAGCTCCCAATGCTTGAAAACCCTAGCTGGGGCTGAGATACAGCTCAAACAAGAGAGAAAGAACCAAAAGACCCCTACAGAAACAACCCCCTTCTCTTTTATAAGACTCACTGGCTTGGTGGACAAGCTAGTTAAAATATTTACACATAAGCCCGTAGAATGTTTCCCTCTCACCAGCAACTCCTTAAGAACAAAACTAACTTCAAATGAACACCTAAAAGATAACTTTTGTTACAAAAAGACCCAAGAGACCAAAACCCAACAGAAATGCACCCAACTACCCCTGACCAAAAACCTAACTTATAAAATAACGAAAATACCCCTGGTCCTAAACTGTCAACAAAGCTACCCAAAGACAACAATTTGGGATCCCACTACAAAAAACATGAAAAACAGAATACATTCACACATTTCTTTTTTTTTTTCCTTTTTTCTTCTTTTTTTGCCTCATCACAAAATTATTAGGGTTTGATTACATAATAGAATACAAAACCAGGGCTTCCAACCGGGTAGCAGACGCCCTGTCAAGGCAAGATGAGTTACAGGTGATGGTTGAAATCAGACCGGCTTATCTATTATTGGAAGCCCTTAAACAAGAGGCTTTGGTCAATCCAGAACTAGAGAACATCAAGAAGAAATGGGCTGAGGATCCGATCCAAATGCCCAGTTACTCGTTGAAGGATTCCTTATACTATAAGGGGATGTTAGTCCTACCACCAAAATCCCCACATCTGAAGGATCCCCTGCAGCTTTTTCACTCGTCCCCGAAAGTCGGCCACTCAGGAGTATTGAGAACTTACCAGCACATTGCAACTCATTACTACTGGAAAGGGATTAGGAAACAGGTCCAACACTTTGTGGCCACCTGTCCAACTTGTCAGCAGCAGAAATACGACACTCAGCAACCTGCCAGACTTCCTCAACCTCTCAAGATACCTGATGAAGTCTGGGAGGATCTCACCATGGACTTCATCATAGGACTGCCGCCCTCACAAGGCAAGACTGTAATAATGGTGGTGGTGGACAGGCTAAGCAAATATGCCCATTTTGCTACTCTGTCTCACCCATTCATAGCGGCACAGGCTTGTTTGTTAGAAACATTACCAAGTTGCATAGGACACTAAAGTCCATTGTCTCCGATCGGGATCCTCTATTCATGGGAAAGTTTTGCCAGGAATATTTTAAAATTCAGGGAACCCATTTCGCACATTCCACCAGCTATCATCCCTAGTCCGACGGGCAAACGGAAGTCGTTAACAGATGCATTGAAACTTACCAGAGGTGCTTCGCTGGACAGAGACCAAAACAGTGGCTGAAATGGTTACCGTGGGCTGAGGTATGGTACAACTCCACTTACCATGTGATCACGGGTATGATGCCGTTCAGGGCTTTGTACAGGAGGGACCCTCCCACTATTCTCCCCTACGAATCAGGTTCTACATCAATGGCTGCAGTGGATGAATACCTCTCTAGCAGAGACTTAATCTTACAAGAATTTAAAAGAAACTTACAAAGAGCTCAACAGGTTATGAAGGCTACCTATGATCACAAACATCGACCATTGGAATTCCAGTTAGGTGACATGGATTACTTGAAGCTGCACCCCTATCAACAGACTACGGTGGCTAAACGTGCTTGGCAGAAATTGGCACCTAAGTACTAAGGTTCCTTCAAGATCCTAGAAAGAGTCGACACAATCGCCTACAAGCTCAAACTGCAAGCCTCTTCCAAGCTCCAACCAGTTTTTCATATATCCCTACTCAAGAAACACATTGGCAACATAGAGAAATCTCATACCACTCTTCCAGCTTTCTCTGAGGAAGGAATTATGATCATAGAGCCCAACAAGTTGATTGATTTCCATTGGGTTCGCAAGGTGAAGTACTACATAGAAGCAGCTTTGGTTGTGTGGAGCAACCTGCCTGAAGAAGAAGCAACTTGGGAGGAATATGCTCGCCTTCAGCAAGAATTTCCCCACATCAACCTTGAGGACAAGGTCAGTTTCAAGGAGGGGGGGAGTTAATAGGCAAACGGCTAGGCCCAGCACCACCCATCGGCCCACCAGCATGATACCCATGCAGCCTTATCCGAAGACCTATGTGAGGGGACCACGCCAGCAAGTTAGTTACAATTGAGAGCCTGCCCATGTGATGTAAGGCCTATAAATAACAGAATATCAGTAAAGAGGATCACCTTTTTGAGCACCAAACCTTTCTTTTATTCATCCTAGCAAACTTGTAAAAAATTCTCTTGCAAAAGGTTTTACCTCTTGAACCCATATTGCAAGAAGGCCAATGATTAAAGGAGCTTGCCACACTATTGGGAGGAGCCCAATAGAAACTAGCACCAAACATCATATCAAGGAAGTATTGCCAAAGAGAATGAACCACCTCACAATTAATTAGTGACTAGTTGAATCACCATCCTTCATGCACATGACACCATATTTTGATTGTTTTTAGTCTAATTCATTTATGCAATTTAATATCCAATTATAATCTGAATTTGATTCAAACCCACTAGATATCCGGTGGATATGGTCCAATTCAATTTTGAATATAAATTAACCAAATTTGGATCTACCTATATCCAATTTTATTCAATCCATTTACAACCCTAAATATGTCTTAAAATCTTATTGTCATCATAATTAATTTATATCATATAAAATTATTCTAAACTAAAGCATCAAGAAACAGATCTTCTAGTAATGATGCATCAACAAACAGAAGTATGGTGGCAGGGATTAGATGGTATGAATAATGTAGAAAAAACATGGAATGGATGTAAAAGGAGTTACCACAAAGCCAATCTCTAAGTGTCCCATTAGGCATGAATTCATAAATCAACATCTGCACATACACCAATGGCACTGGCAGATGAATAAGTTTCCCCTCCAATAGAAGCCAAAAAGAATCTTTAAAGGCATCAGAACTTTCAGTCATTCTACACTTATTTAATTTAGAACATAAAAACAGCACCCATCCAAGTACATATATGTAGTATAGAGGCATGCTTAGGAAACCTAAAATTTTTCACCATGCTCATATTGCATTGGGAAAGACAAAGATAAATACCATAAACTAAGGTACTAAGCTTAGTGTATCACCATTATCAACATCAAAGAGTAGTATTGTGATAAAAGATCACAGATTATTTCTTTTACTCTCACCAGATCAGTAATAATGTATGAAATTCTGGAGAGCCATTTTTTTTTATCAAAAGAAATGCACAAAACAATAAATAAATGGCTTTGTCTTTCTGACATAAAACCCCAGTGAAGCAACAAAGCAACGCTTGTGGATAGCTCAATGCAAATAAACATGAAATTTAAATTTGGTTATGCTAATCAACTTCCGCATTATTACTACTACTACTACTTACCAACAACAACAACCATGAAAGCCGAAGGGAATCTCTCAAATAAGAAAGCCAACCCGTAACAGTACCAACAGGTATAAAAACTAGAGAAATCTAATCTGGGTGAGAGCAACCAATATATTCTGCTCTCCCCACGCTGTTGAAGTCGAAGTTGGATATATCTGCATTGGTATAATATCTAGATCAGATCAAATAATTCGGTTGTGTATTTTCATTTGAGTCTGGGACCTGGGTTTTCCATTTAAGATCTTTTTGTGCTCTGTGTGAGAGGGAGAGAGTTAGTTGGAGTGAGGATGGAGTGCCATACCAGTGGCTGACAATGTGTCAAGGATAGTGGATGAAGAATTGCCAAAGGAAGGCAGTGAGTTATTTCATTGCAATGCCATGAGACCAGAGACAGCTAGAGGATGATTCAGAAGAAGGTGGAGAAAGGGAAAGGGCTTTCCTTGGAGGAAAAGATGGAAGTGAAAAGGAAGTTTGGTAGTGTGGAAGTGAGAGATAGGAAGGGCAGAAGTAAAAAGTGACAGCTCATGCGGTGTGGCTTAGTTGATAGGGAGGTAGTTGTCTCGATAGAGTTGAGTCATTCATTTAGTGGGCTGAAATGGTAAAGCTTGTACTAAATTGTACTCTTTTTTTTTAAGGCAAAATACCTCCATATCATTTTTTAAGAAAATGAAATGCAGCTTATTTTTCATGTATAATATTAATGAATGATTCCTTACGACGTGCAACACAAAGGAGCTAATATTCAAAGTTATAAGTCAATCACTTAGACCATGACTGAAAGCATAAGAGAGAATGTTTTATGTTTCTCACTCTTTATGGCAAGAACCTGAGGTGCCAAAATGTGTGTTGTGCTTGATTTTTGTGTCATTTTAAAGATTATTTGATAATACCAAACTCAACCCAGCCTTAATCCCAACTATTTGGGGTTGGCTACACAAATATTGTCCTGCCATTTTGCTCTAACAAGATCCACATTATCAGAAAAATTATTTGACTATCCATGCAAAAGTTCAAGATCATGAAATGTAATCACGTCCAGTCCAAACTAATTCACAGGCCAGGGGAAAAAGAAGTTAAGCATCTAATAGTTCATAAATAGCATACATCATACCTGTTCCTCTTGTTCATCACAATATCCAATCAATGAAACAAGGTTTCGGTGATGCAACCTTGACAACAATTCTATCTCTGTCAAGAATTCTTTTTGACCCTGTAAGGAACCTCTTTCTGCACGTTTTATGGCTACAGTTGTGTTGTCTGCTAGAATGCCTTTGTAGACCTTTCCATACCCTCCTTGGCCAACTTCACTTGAGATACTGAAATTGCCTGTGGCTAGTTGCATTTCTTTAAATGTGAAGAATCTGACACCATCCATTTTGACTGTAATTTTTGATGCTGAAAAAAACAACATTAAAGACTTTCACACCCATAAAAGTCAATGTATTAAATATTTTACTATAACCATCAATTTAATTTGTAGTACAAAGGGGGCTTACACAGATTCTTGCTTGACATCCTGTAATGGTGTCTAATTTTTCTTTTCGCAACAACCATTGCAATAACTGCAGTTATCATGATTGCACAAGCAGTGGACCCTAACACAATGGCAGCCAATGCTCCCTTGCTTATCCTAGATTCACGAGACCCAAGATTCACTGTAACAGTAAGATCAATCATAACTATCAATTTGGTAATGTTAAATAAATGTAGATGTGTAATCACAGAAGGATGAATACAGAATTTGAATGGGTGTGAAGACCCATGATCAATCATAACTATCATTGTGGTTGATGGCAACAATTTGTGGCTTCTATCTTTCTTATAGAAAATAACTGGTAAGTTGGTACATTTGACTCTTGAGAAATAACATAGTAAGTCAATTTACAAACAAGGTGTATAGTTTTAGAAAAAAAGTTAAACTCAAAAAAGATAGTCTTGAGAACATACGACATACCATTTGAATAAGGTCCTGTGAGGATGAAGTTGAGCAGTTCATATGGTCCAAACAAGTCACTACCAGGAAATTCCCATGTTGTGAATATGCCTCTAATTCGTAGAATCTCACTTGTATTAAACTTGTGTGAATTACCATAAACCATAGGGAAAAACTTTAAAAGCATCTCTAGCCTAGGACCTTGTTGCCAAATAAATGAATCGATTGATATCTGATAAAGGTCCAAATTGAGACTATTGGCCAGATAATCCTTGAAAAGGTCCAAATATGGAGGAAAATAAGAGAAGCTAGGGCTTTTCAGACGATATCTAACTACAATAGGTGCTGCACAAAGACATGGCACAGGAGATGTTGGAACATATTCATAGAAAGCATCTCCAGGGCATGCGTGAATTCGACAAGTGCCTGTCGTATTGTTTGACCTTCCAGGTGTCTCATCACTTATAGCTTCAGATTCACAGAACTGGATCACATTTTGTTTGTTCACATTGTTGCAGACAGGATTCCCTTGAAGCCTGGACCATCAATGTAGTGAAGGCAATCAAGCTAGTTTCAATGGAAGAAACATGGAAAATTTAAAGGAAGAACTTAGGGAAAGTAGTTTTCCATTAATTAAGAATCCAGTCTGAAGAAATCAAATTTGTTTGGACTACAAAGGTCAACTTAAAGCATAAGACAACTCTTGCCGATCATATATAGATATATCAAAGAAGGTAGAATATAATTGATTGAAGAATGTAATGACCATTATTACCCATGAAATATAGCAATTGTATGACAAAGTATTTTGAAATTTGAACATCATTTATAGTTTTTTGGTAGTAACTAAAAAAATATTGAAATAAAAGTAAAGGTAAATCAAAACAGTGACAACAGATCACCGCCGCCCCCCCCCCCCCAAAAAATGCTAACCAGAAATCAGCCTTATACATTGTTGGATTGAAGTCTTTGTATGTATGAGTATTCGGCTGATAAGAGTTCTTATTAGCCTATACTTATGTTTAAGTTGTCCTGTACTGGGCCTWTGTTAATGGGCCTAATCCTGTTTAATGTTTTAAGTTGTCTGGGTGTCCCATCACTAATCAGGGGCATTCCAGTAACTTCCTGTATCATTGTACTACATCATAATATAAATAATAGTACTGTCGACTGAGCTATTCAGTTCGACATTCATAGCATATTTGTGGTGTTCTCCTCTCCTCTACTTCAAGTACAGCTCTCAAGATAACATACATCACTACAAAACATTAAAATAACCATGCCCACCACCCATTTCAAGGGACACCCAAACTCCAAATGAATCTTTTGACACATCTCTGAATTATGGAAGGATCAAAATCCAGTTCAGCAATTTTGAACCAACCATTAAAAAGATCTTCATCCTGTTGTTTGTTTTTCCTTCAAAGATTCTCCTATTTCTTTCTTACCATAGCTCCCAACATACTACAAAAGGAACACAGCTTCAGAAAATTTTTGCCTTTTTACTTCCTTGCAAAGAAGGCCAGCATGCGAAAATCTCACTAGGCAAACATGGGATCCACATCTCTAAGTTAAATAACCAAAAGAAGAAGCCCCAAAGAAATTGTGATAATGTGCAATAAAACATAGATGAAGCACATCTTCTTCCTTTGATTCACACAAAACACACTTGCTATCCATCTGATTTTGCACAAGAATGCTATTCAAAGATACCAGCCATGCAAAAGCCTCCACCACTGATATTTCAACCTGATTTCTTACAAGGCTTTATAAAAAGACCTCACTATAAACCTGCCATTCAGAAATTCCTTCCACCATCTTTCATCTGGTCTGCCAGTGTTGATCTCAACTTCTTGTAGTTTGGACAGCAGTTGAATACACTCCACCTCTCTATCTAGCAGAAGTCTTTTGAATTTTGGAGTCCACACTACTGAAGCTTAACTTATTTCATAACATATTTTATCAGCAACTGTAAAATTCACTCATTACTTAAAAAGTGTATTACAACAGCCAGGAAGACCCCCAGCCACCCTTTTTAGATTTATAAGAATATTCCTTTTTACAATTTAGCCCAGAAAAAAAAATTTCCCTAAAAGTTGTTCCTTTTTGAGGATGTAACTGCAAATGACTTGTATAGGAAGTGGAAGGAGATGGCAAGCTCAGCTCCTCATGCTGCTATCATCAGATGGTCTTGGTCCTTGCCAGTTCTTGGTTTCAGTAAGCTGAATTTTGATGGTAGTAGTGAAGGAAACCCTGGTCCCTCAGGCATTGAAGGGGTCTTTAGGAATTATGAAGGAAGAATTTTAGCATTTTTCTCAGGACCAATTGTTGTTGGTGATTCCTTGAGGACTGAAATTTTGGCCGTAATGGAAGGTATTATCAGGGCCAAGGAGTTGAATATTCGGAAAGAGCAAAAGAACAGAGAAAGAGAAGAGGAGGCAGGCCACAGGAGAAAAAGGTACAGAAAAGTCACAACCACAACCCTAACCTATATACATCTATATGGAAACATGTAACAAGTTGACAACCATCTTGGTAATCATTCTTTCTGGTGAGGATTTGGCCTCTTCTATTCAATTTCAATCTTACGTGGGGGATGGAGGTGAAGTTTGTTAGAATGTTAGAGTGATGTTCGGCTGATAAGAGTTCTTATTAGCCCAGTCTTATGTTTAACTTATCTTGTAACTGGGCCTGTGTTAATGGGCCTAATCCTGTTTAATGATTTAAGTCATCTGGGTGTCCCATCACTAATCAGGGGCATCCCAGTAATTTCTTGTACCTT
>NW_010729205.1:617-10959 GCF_000365185.1 Nelumbo nucifera
ACTAGTCATTTCAAATGCTTACTTTTCTGTTTTTTTTTTTTTTTTTTTTTTACTAAAAGAACTAATAAAAATATCAACAAACAAATACTAATAAAACACGGATCAATATATGCAGTGAAATTTGAGTTAAAATATGCGATTGACAAGCTCTACAAGATTTTAAGAAATGGGAAGAAGGTTGGGTTAGACCCAACCCGAGCCAACCCAATCTGAATTTTGGGTTGGGTTGGATTAGGGTTGAAGGAACTTAGTTAGAGTTAGGGTTGGATAGATCGGGTTGGGTTAGGGTCAGAGTTGGGGTTTAGAACATAGGGTTAGGCTAGGGTTGGCCCCAACCTGACCTAACCCAGCCCGACTTGCAGCTCTACACATATATATACTTTTTCTTAGGAATGCAAATAAGTTGGATTAGATCTAATTTGAACATAAATCTGATCCGATAAGAGCTGAATTTGGATACCTCCATTGATCCTAACTGATGAGGGCGGATTTGGCCCTCTAGTGAAATTGTAACACCTGGCACCTCATGCAAACCAAGTGCAGCCTCTTGACAACTGGGCAGCTTAGGAAGCTCATGCAACTCGGCAGAGCTCACCACAAGCAGCTCGGCATAGCTCGGGGAGCTCGGTATAGCTAGGGGCAGCTCGGCATAGGCAGCTGGGCACTCCACAGGCAGCCTGGCATCTTACGAAGAGCTCGCCACTTAGGGGCAGCTCGGCACTTACAGGTAGCTCGGCATAGGCAGCTCGCCACAAGCAGTTGGCCACTCCACAGGCAGCCTGGCGTATTATGAAGAGCTCGCCACTTAGGGGCAGCTCGGCACTTACAAGTAGCTCGGCATAGGTAGCTCGGCACTTAGCGGCAGCTCAGCGTATGGCAGGAAGATCTCCTGCCTGACAACCGTACCTAATAGATCCAGAGACCTGCGCCCATGTCTCTCGCTAGGCAGCACTGTGCCTGCCAGTCCTAAGAGTTGTCCCTTGACTGGCAGAGCCGTACTCTGCAACAGCCGCCTGCACCCGCCACCTCAGCTCTGGCAGTAATGGCTACGGCAGAGAAACAGAGGCGGTTACGCCTAACTTGACTGGATGTTACGCCTGATTTGACAGGACACCACTGTATAAGGACTCCGACCCCCGAAGACAAGGGAGAGAGAATGAAAAAATGGAGGTAATCCCTACTCTCTACCTCTCTCATTTCTCTACAAGCTCCCTACAATCAGAATGCTAACTTAGGCATCGGAGAGTCCCCCGCTGGGAAAATACCCCCGGGTCCTCTGATTCAGTTCTCCCAGGTTCCTCAGCTCCCGCCGCCTACAAAGAGAAGGAAAGATGGAGTTCTCGCAGGTCCCTCAGCTCCCGCCACCTACAAAGGAGAGGAGATCACCTCATGCAGAAGGCAATCGGGTTGCGCACCACCAGGAAGCTCGTCACCAAGTAGCTCATCGCCAAGGAGCTCGTCACCAGGGAGCTCGTCACCAGGTAGCTCACCGCCAGGGAGCTCGTCATCAGGTAGCTCACCACCAGGGAGCTCGTCACCAAGTAGCTCACCACCAAGGAGCTCGTCACCAGGTAGCTTACCGCCAAGGAGCTCGTCACCAAGTAGCTCACCACCAGGGAGCTCGTCACCAGGTAGCTCACCACCTGGGAGCTCGTCACCAAGTAGCTCACCACCAGGGAGCTCCACCATCCTCTCTTGGGAGTAGGTCAAATGGCAGGGCACTTAGCCAAAAAATAAAAATAACTGGTACGTGACCAAAACCGGTTACATCAATTGGCGTCGTCTGTGGGAACATGCTACAAAAAGCTAAGTTCTCATCCAACAAAAGCTAAGTCCTCTTCTCCTAGAAAGCTAAGTCCTCACTTTTTAGAAATTGAATCTCTCAGTTTATAGTTTACATTTTTTATGAACTCAAAGACTATGTAGGGAGCTAACAGACTAAGTTTACTTTCAATTCAGTTAAAGTCTCATCAGTCCTCTTCGCGAGGTCCCCTCTACAAATATGAGCTCTTCGTGGCTTCCGCGGTAGTTGGCGGCCAACAGACTACATAGGCACCCTTACTGGTCAAGCCTTCAAAGGCTCCTGTGTGAGCTGGCGACCTAAAGTTAGTAGTGCTGCCCCCGAAGGTCGAGCTCCTAGTAGCTTCTTGTAGGAGTGGGTGATCGGCATTACGAAGCTGATGCAACACAACCATAGCTCTAAGGCACCCACCTAGTCGGCTCGGCACCTTGTAGGTAGCTCGGCACCTCACAGGCAGCTCAGCACCTAGTCAATTCGGCACCTCACAGGTAGCTCGGCACCTGGTCAACCCGACACCTCACAGGTATCTCGGCACCTGGTCAGCTCGACACCTTGCAGGTAGCTCGACACCTGGTCAGCTCGACACCTTACAGGTAGCTCGGCACCTGGTCAGCTCGGCACCTCGCAAGCAGCTCAGCACCTGGTCAGTTCGGCACCTCACAGGTAGCTTAGCACCTGGTCAGCCCGACACCTCACAGGTAGCTCGACACCTGGTCAGTTCGGCACCGCACAAGCAAAGCCTACGGGCCACATTACTGCTTAAGACCCAATCGCCTCTTCGGCACGGGCAAAGTCAAAAAAGAGTGGACTACAAGTCACTCCCAAAAGCCTACAGGCCACATTACTACTTAAGACCCAGTCGCCTCTTTGAGAGTTGTCCCTTGACTGGCAGAGCTGTACTCTGTAGCAGCCGCCTGCACCCGCCACCTCAGGTCTAGAAGTAATGGCTGTGGCAGAGAGACAAAGGCGGTTACGCCTGACTTGACAGAGGCTATTATGCCTAATTTGACTGGACACCACTATATAAGGACTCCGACCCCCAAAGACAAAGGAGAGAGAATGAAAAAATGGAGGTAATCCCTACTCTCTAGCTCTCTCATGTCTTTACAAGCTCCCTACAATCAGAATGCTAACTTAGGCATCGGAGAGTCCCCCACTGGGAAAATACCCCCGGGTCCTCTGATTCAGTTCTCGTAGGTTCCTCAACTCCCGCCGCCTACAAAGAGGAGGAAAAGATGGAGTTCTCGCAGGTCCCTCAGCTCCCGGTGCCTACAACGGAGAGGAGATCACCTCATGCAGAGGGCAGTCGAGTTGCGCACGACCAGGGAGCTCGTCACCAAGTAGCTCATCGCTAGGGAGCTCGTCACCAAGTAGCTCATCGCCAGGGAGCTCGTCACCAAGTAGCTCACCACCAAGGAGCTCATCACCAGGTAGCTCACCGCCAGGGAGCTCGTCACCAGGTAGCTCACCACTAGGGAGCTCGTTACCAAGTAACTCACCACCAGGAAGCTCGTCACCAGGTATCTCACTGCCAGGGTGCTCGTCACCAGGTAGCTCACCACTAGGGAGCTCGTCACCAAGTAGCTCACCACCAGGGAGCTCGTCACCAAATAGCTCACCACCAGGGAGCTCGTCACCAAGTAGCTCACCACCAGGGAGCTCATCAATCCTCTCCTGGGAGTAGGTCAAATGGCGAGATACTTGGCTAAAAAATAAAAAGACTGGTACGTGACCGGAACCGGTTACATCACTAACAAATCAGATCAGACTGGAAAATTCGATTTATTTAGTTAACAGATCGAATTCAGATATACCCCAATCCAATCTTTTAGTTATAAAATATTATATATTATATGTATATGACATATATATTTTACATATTATTTGTATAATTATATATACTATATATTATAATATAGTATTCATATTATATCACAAAATTTTTTATTACAATTCTAATCAGATTGGATTCGAATTGGATATCTGATAAGATATTCAATTTCGAATTTGAATCATGTTCTTGAAAATCCTATGGATTGTTATCGGAATCAGATCATTCAGATTTCTCATTGGGTCGGATCAAATATACCCTTTGCCGAATCCGACCCGATTAGTTTCAGCCGTACCTTTTCTTTTCTTGTTTGGCAAGATTGACGTGTGGTATATGTAGTGTTTGGACTTTGATGCCACATGTTCATGCCAAATTGACGTGTGGTATATGTAGTGTCGCATATCCTATGGATCGTTTATACGTGGGTAAATTACAGATTGCCACTATGTACCCTAGTGGTAGTGATACTTAAGCTTCCCAAACATTCATCTGTGGCAAATACCAATTAAAGTGGGTTGTGCCACCCGTGGGCTAGTACGACCCAGCACGATATGGATTGTGCTAAACAAGCCTAGCCATTGTAGCAACCGGGCCATGTCATGGCCTGACCCATATACCTAGGTCATGTTAGGCTTGAGTTTTAAGGCCCACAAGTTAGGATGGCATGGCACAAGAATGTGGACTATGATAGCATGACCCATGGCCTAGCATGGCACGTTGGCACACCCACATAGCGGACTGGTACAACACAAAAATGCCCATATAGTTATTTTATAGATTTTCTCTTCATAGTAATCACTACCCCAAATTCTTCTGATTCCTTTTTCGAAATTGAATTATTTTTCAAATTTATCCTTTATATCAATCACATACAAAGGTAAAGCTGCACCTATAAATTCTTTTTCTTTTTCTCATAAAGTCTGTATTGTTTTTTCTGTAGGAACCAGCCTCAATAATAACTGCATGATATTTTAGACATTTTCATATCTTTTGTTAGAAGATTCAAACAGAGGAGGTCTACTTGCAACTGTCATAAAGTTCAAGAGATGTGATTGAAATTACCAAACTTAAGGGGGTATTTAAGCAATGGTCAGAAACTTCAAGAAAAGTTTCAGCAATTTGCAATTATTTCAGTTCAATTAATTCATTTTTTAAGAAATTTTGGTTTTAGTTTTCAGAATTGAAACATGGTTAACCAAAATAGCCAAAAAAYCGAAACAAAAATTTCATTTTTGATTATTTYGATTTTTCCTCAATTCAATTTGTTCGATTTTTCGTTTTACAATTTTGATTAAAAAATTCTATTTATTGGTTCAATTTTAATCAATTTAATAAATCAAATACTCACTCCTGTAAACGAGTATAGCTGGTTTTGTCTACTCTTGGGACCCTTGTTGGGTGAGTTGTGGTTCTTGGATGGTTTTCTTCTGTCGGTCCTATCATGATGGTTCAGTAGGTTTTTTCCTGGTTCTTAAGCTCAGATAGGTGGTATTTTCTGTTTAATTTGTATAGCTTTGAGCATCCACTTTAATTTTTTATTGTTGGCTGTTACTTTTTGTATATCTCTTTCTCCTTTTAATACAATTTTTGTTTTCCCTAATTGCCTTATTAAAAAAAACATTCTCTATGCATAATTAGGTATGCTTATATGTATGTATGTATAAATCCTTGCTTAAAGTATAACCTATAATAACTACAGAGCGGCGATGTGCTGTGGGTCGGAGGTGTAGACTTAAACATACTTTACCACCGTTATGTTAAACAGTTTAATCACACAAAAACAATTTTGCCCTCGCTAAAACATGTATAGGCAGACTCAAACCCTCCTTGTTTTTGAATGTTTTCCCTACGAACTGAATTTAGAAATAAAAATAATCTTAAAACATACTCTCTATGTGGAGAAATACGTGAAAATCCTAATTTGGTAAGATGATTTTCATTTTTTTATAAAATTTACTGGTCACCTTTTTTCTTTTGGCCAATCACTTCTTTGATCGATAGATGGTGAAACTAATTCAAAAGGAATCAAATAAAACTGCCTTCCATGGCCCATGGGGGACTGTGCAGGTGGGTGGGAGATAAGTTTTGTCGACTGACCCGTTCAGACATTTAGTCGAACAGATGGGGGACCAGCTATTTTCCTCCGATTCAAACCACTTTAGAGAGGTCACCAGCTATTAACAGAAGGGCAAAATTGTTCAAAATTTTAAATAAGTTGCATGAAGTCATATTTAATGGTTATTAATGTTTTATTTAGAGAGGGTATGTTTAAGTTCCGTGAAGTCAACCCACAATGCTACTTTCCCTCGTAGCTACTTTCTCCAAACGCCCAAAACAGTCCTTTCCTTTCTGGAATTTTACCTGATAAGTTATTGTAAGCCACAGTAGTGAAATCTAACAAGGAAGTGAGTTCAGTTAKCTGTGAAGCGATGGCCCCAGTCAAATTGTTGTGGGAAAGGTCSAAGCTTTCTGTTTGCTWCAAGTTTGAAAAGGTAATTGGGATCGGCCCACTTAGATGGTTGTGTGACAGGTTCAGTGCACGAATCTCACTTAAAAACCAATTTCAGGAGGAATGTGACCTGTTAATTGGTTGCATGAGAGATCAATCCCAGCCATGAGCTCCAGAGCATCATCCTTGTAAGASTAAGATCTGCTCTTAATTTGTTGTAAGTCCACTTCATCATGTATACTCAACAATGGAAAGGCTCCATGAAGAGTGATCATTCCAAGTTGCAATATATTTCTATACTTATATGATGTAGACATGAAACAATCTTATGTAGTCTTCCAGAGAATATCTACCATATGTCTCATTTATCACTTCAAATGTCATGTTGCTTAAGCAATTAGGTATGGRACCAACAAGTTTATTTTGAGAAAGATCCATTATGCTTATCTTGTTTAATTGGCACAAATGGGTGGAAATATTTCCTTCTAATTGATTTCCTTTCAAGAGAATGATGCCCAGATATAAAAACCCACCAATCCATTCAGGAATGCCACCAGTTAAGTAGTTATCAGTAATGTCCAATGTCACCAACAAGGAGATTTTAGACAAAGCCTTTGTCAATGGCCCTTCGAACTCATTTTTGTGCAAGTGTACATGTCTCAGTCTTGGTGGGCTGAAGCAAGATGGTATTGAGCCATTAAGATAGTTATCAGACAAATTTATAAATTGAAACTCTTCAAGTGTGCAAAACTCGACAGGCAATGGTCCTTCAAGATGATTATTAGCCATGACATTGTCTGTGTATCTTTGTATGTTTTGCATTAGTAATATGCATTGCTATTTTCAATTATACTGTGTTTGCTTCTCTTTGCTTTTCTTGTGTGGTCCCGCTTGTTTGTTGGGTTTCTACAAGAGGATGATGGTCATCACTTTGCTGATGATGAACCCATTTTGAAAGACAATGAAGATTTGTTGGAGTGCWACAAGATTGGGGGGACTGCCCAAGAGTGGGAACTTACGAAAGTTTGAGGATTTTTRTTCGGCCAAAGGACTTAATCCAGGTAGTTTGTGTGCCAAGTGGGTCCAATGGTTGGGTTGTGCTATGAGTTTTCTATAGGACCATACCTAGTGAGGCCAGGCGTTTTTGTTGATGCTGGTTTGGATTTATAATATCATAGTGGACCTTATCTAGTCTTTGGATTTTGGTTTGGACCAGATCATATCTTCTTTCTTCTTTCTCTTCGTTTTCTTCTTCTTCTTCTTCCTTTTTTATAAAATTATTTTTCTTATTAAATAAAGAGAGAGAGAGAACAAAGTACGAAATTATAGCTGAAAGTATTCTCTAGTTGCTAGATGTTCAAGGGTGTAAGCGAGATTTTCCTTAGGCCCCATTTGCTTTTTGGTAAGTTATTTACCCAAGTAAATGCACTTACTCGGATATGTGTTTTCCAGGAAAGACTTACCTAGGTAAGTGCATTACCCATGTTCTTTTATTTCCCATGTAAATAAAGCAATGACCATTTTAGCCATAAAAATCCATTATTAAAAGGGGCATTTTTGTCCCATTCAAGTGTTAACAACTTTTACTCCAGGTGGGAAAGTTAGTTACCCACCTACGAGATGGGTATCACTAACCCAGGTAAAATGATACCTCCGAAAATAAACTTTCCCTAGTCACCACATAAATTTGAAAAATGAACATGGGTTTCTTGGTCAATGAGAATCAAAATCCCATTGACCAACTTCTCCCCCTCTCCAAATCCAAAAAAAGATCACCCATAGACTATGTTTGGTTTGAAGGAAAGAGTATGGAAAGGAAGGGAAATGCAAGGAAACCTTTACAAGATTTGTAAAGGTTTTCCTTCCTTTCCTTTCCTTTCCCTACTTTTTCCTTCAAATCAAACATAGCCTTAGTGTATCCCATAGATGAGTGAAAAGGTCGGTTAATCATTTGAACTGTTCGACGAACCGGTAATTGGACCCCTAACCGGTTCAATTTTAAAAACCACCGCCTAGCCTTAAAACCCAAGACCAAGATAGTCCTCTTTTAATTTACAGGCCATGTAAGCATGAACATTGGGTCTATGTGATGCAACATTATTTTATAGATGGATGCGTAGTGAGATCATAAATGCAAGCTTATTGCTTAAAGATCATAAATGGATGAGAAGGAAACAAAATCATACACACCCGGCTAAACTATCTATCACGAGTGAACACTCCTGTGTTTGGAATGTGATTAAAATGATTTAATCATGCAATCTCCCTCCTACTGTTATATGTCATTTGGAAGGGGATATTCTACCCACATCCCTATCCATAGAAAATTAAGCATACATTGGGAATATCTTCCTTGCCATTCATGAAAAGATGTTTCCAATACATGGCAATAATATCTTGTAGGTAGAGATGTGGGAAGAGTTTGTGGGTAGGGGATTTGGAGTGGTATCATTTACTTTGCAAGAGCAATGTAAATAAAATGTACAAATAGAATGCAGAAGAAAATACGAAAAAACCAACAACACAACGTAGAAAGCAAGAATGTAGTTGAACCACAGCAAAGAATAACCTATATAAAATCAAATACCCCACACACAGTCTATATTAATTGACAATACAAACACATGAAATACCCCACAGGCAAAATCCACAAACTATAAACCATATATAATCAAATCGGAAAAAATAAATCAAAAGAAAAATCAAAATGGCCTAGTTTGGCTTCCCCCTACCTGGTCCTATAAATAGAGTAGAGATAACCCCACTAAAGAGGCTTGATAGCCCTTATGTGAGACCTTTCTTCCCTGAACAAGCCGAATCAAGGACAGTGTAGGGAAGAGGTTAGGATATAATATCCTAAACCTGGTCGTAAATTATTGAAAACTCATAGGTCTCGTTGGTGTTTTAGCTTGTTTGTTCCAGCATTAATGCAGAATCGAAGCCCGCAACCAGCACTTTGGGGAAGAAGGGGGTCAAGAGGACGTTATTAATGGTGCATGTTCTAGCTGTATCAAATACCACTGCCACCAGGGTTCGGGGGAAGGGGTTAAAGGGGATGGGGGATGGGCTACCCCTGCTATGTAGACCCATGAAGCACAAAAGAAGGCAGTTTTTTATGCAGAACCATCCTATAAGGATTAAAGACTCATCCTTTCCACACAAAAAAGAAAAAAAAAAAAGAAAAAAAAGAAAGAAAAGCATCATACTTCCTTGTTTACACCCAAATGATGGTTAAGTAGATATACAGACCTTGTTTATAGACCATGGGCCGGATTACAATTTCGACTATGAGATTCAGYGCTGTGCTGTAATGTCGATAAATGGATGCATGGCCGGATGCAAAYTTATGTCAAAGAAGCTGACATACCTTGAATTGGTGGAGTGTCATTGAATTTATTCCAACTAGCCTCCGACAGAGTCAAAACATAGCAACACGAAATAATTATAACATAATATTCAAATAGATATATAAATTCTTTTAAACCCGATCAATGTACCTAAACCCAGCCACGCCCAACCCAAGACCGAGCTTAGTACAAGTTGTGTTGGATAAGGCTCAGATTGGGCCAGGACCAACCGCGTGGTTTCCCCACTTTTGGGTTGCATGAACCAATTCAAAGCTCTATATAAGTTCAAATTGCTCAACGTGACACCAGTAGTGTTGCTGTTGGATCAACATTAGGTGGATCCCAGATGCTGGATCAACTTTCCCAAGATCCCAGATGCTGGATCAACATTAGGTAATAGCTTGTTGCTGATTGAAAACAACATCAAATTAGTTAGGTTTGTAATTGTAGGAATTATTTTTCAATACAAATTATTGTACGACAACTTGGAAAGATCTAAAGTCCATAATGATTTCATATTACCGATTGATGGAGGAATTTTTCCTTCAAAACAATTTTGTGATATCTTTAAGGTTCTTAAATTTGGAAAGATGACACCGATATTTATTGGGATTGAACCAGAAAAGTTATTGTTGGAAATGATCAAAATAGACAAATTTAGACAAGGATGAGAAGAAAAAACAAGAGGGCATGTAAAGGARTTATTCATTAGATTTAGGCTTTGTAATTTGGTATTTTTTTCTAGCAACCAAATGGGAAACTCCCCCTTTAAGTTGTTGCTAGAGAGTTGAACTAATCTCAACTCATGCTGGTAGTAGAGGAAACTCGAAAATGCACCATTTTTTAATGTGAAGCCTGATAAGGCTATATAACATACCAACAATGCTCCTGTATTCTGTCGGATCAGGGAGAGC
>NW_010729205.1:43071-55354 GCF_000365185.1 Nelumbo nucifera
TAAATCTATCAACCGCTTGAACTATTTGACCTAGATGATCAAACCTCTGACCTAAAACCTTGGTGGTTTCTGTAGAAAAACAATACAAAGTTTATGAAGAACAAGAAAAACAAAGAAATTTTGAAGTTGCAGATTCACCTTTAAACAATTAATAAGAAGGGGAACTTTGATAAATAAATCAATTTCAAAAAAGATATTGAAAGAATTTGGGGTAGTAATTCATATGAAGAGAAAATTTGGAAAATAAACATTTTGACCAAAAGTAATTAAATAGATATTTTGGACATTTTCATGCCTCTTTTTGGAAGATTCTAAACTTTAGTAGACGTGATTGCAATTACCAAACTTTAGAAGAAGTTTCAGCAACAAGCAGAAAGCTTCAAGGGAAGTTTCAACAATTTACCCTTTAAATTATACAGYAATGTTCAATGGGCCTTAGGAGCCCAATTCTCTTTTTAGTTTCCCATATTGAATTGGCTGATACTAAAGATTGGACTTGGGTCGAGGGCCCACTCCCAAGTCCCAACACCCTATAAAGAAGGCTCAATTCAGCACTCCCCTTGGAAGCAGAAATTGGGCAGGGGCCGAAAACCTAAAAAATTGTGCATTAGCGCCTATGGGGGAAGTACTTATGCCTTTTGATATACCTCTACTTATTATATTTTGGGAGAATGACGGTTCAATCCAGGTTAGAATTTTTAGGCGCAAAGTATACTTGGGGTAGTTGCTAGGTCAGAATTGATGTCAATTCACGAGCGGACATTGATGTATAAAATGGGGGTTTTTAACATTTTGAATGTTTATAAATCTACAGTAAAATTCAGAAATCTACATTTTGTCTGTCCATACTTTTTCCATTATAGTTTTATACTCCCTTGTTTTTCTTTTGTATCTTATAAAAAATTTAAGAAAAGTTATAATTTTTTCCGGTGTTGTTGAACTTTCAACATGAATGGGAATAGGATGATGAAAACGTTGTCTTTTTCAAGGATTAAGGATGCATATGTATGACAAACGGCTTGGGTGTTTCAAGKATTAAGGATGCATACGAATGACAAASARCARGCACTTTTATAAGTAATGRTGACAAAATTATTGATACTTTATTTTTGGTTATCTTCTTGGCTAATTTTATTACTTACAGTTTCAAATATAAATTAAATAATTTTTAAAATGAAACTTGAAAGGCTACTTTAGACTATAAAATTTGAAAGGTCACTTTTGATGTTAAAAAATTGACTAGTTAAAAAATAAATTTTATTCATTTTAAAGCAAAATACTTAAAGGATTTTATCAAATTAGAGTCATTACATTAACAATAATTAATTTGACTTATTGTATGGCTTCAATGGGCCCATTTACATACTCTTGTTATCAAACTGGAAGCCCAAACTACTAAAACGGGTTTATGGTTGCATGATAGTTACAGGTGTAAATCGGGTCGGGTGGCTCGTGGCCCGGTATAGCCCGGCATTGCTTGATATGGCACAATGACTAATGCGCCGTGTCAGATTCGGCATAGAGGTTCGTGCAGTACTGGGTCGGGGGTTCGAAACCCTTGGGCCGGCATGACATAGCACGACAACACGTTGATAGATTTCTCCGGCTGCAATTTGTCCGATTAGACGACTTGACTTAGAATCACATGTTTTTTTTTATTTATTGAACTTTTGTCCTCATGCCCATCCACATAGAAAATTTGTTTTCCTTGACTTTGCTTCAGCGGGCCCCGTCCACCAAGTTTTCAAGAAAGNCCCTTAGGCTCGGGTAGTGGCTCGTGGCCTACTCGATTGTTACAGATAGTATTGTCTTAGGTTGACAAATTTCCATGCCTGAGGTACTTGTTTGCCTTCGAGGGTCTCAAGCTCGTACGTTCCTTCTCCGAGCACTCACTTCACTCAGTAAGATCCTTCCCAGTTAGACTCGAGCTTGCCAGCGCCAGGCTCAGGTACCATAACATTACGAAGGACCAGGTCGCCGACGCGGAGGTTCTGCTTCTTGAACCTGGCGTTATAGTACCGAGCTACTCTCTGCTGGTAAGCTGCGGTCCTGATGTACGCGAGGTCCCTTATTTCATCGAGTAGGTCGTGGTTGGTACGCAGCTCGTCTTTGTTCGTCTGGTCACTGTATACTTCCAGTCGCAGCATAGGCACTTCAATCTCTGCGGGGATAACTGCCTTGGTGTCATAGGTGAGGTTGAAGGGGGTTTCTCCTGTGGCGGTCTTTTCCGTAGTTCGGTAAGCCCATAGAACACTGGGTAGCTCGTCTGCCCACAATCCTTTAGCTTGGTCCAATCGTGCCTTCAGTCCACGGAGGATGGCTCTATTTGTGACTTCTACTTAACTGTTTTCTTGAGGGTGTGCAACTGAAGTGAAATTCTGTCGGATCCCCATGTCTTGGCACCAGTTCTAGAATTTGATGTCCTCGAACTGCTTGCCGTTGTCAGAAATTAGTACCCGGGGTAACCCGAAGCGGCACACAATGTTATTCCAAAAGAAGTTTTGGACATTCCGGGCTGTGATCGTTATAAGGGGTTTGGCTTCCACCCACTTGATGAAGTAATCCACTGCTACCACTAGGAACTTCCTTTGGCCTGTCGCTGGTGGAAACGGTCCAAGTATGTCGATGCCCCATTGTGCGAAGGGCCACGGGCTGGTGAGATACTTGAGGTCGGCAGCAGGCTGATGGTAAATGTTGGCATGCTTCTGCCATTTGTCACATTTCCTGACAAGCTCAAAGGCATCTGTCTTCATTGTTGGGCAATAATACCCCTGTAAAAAGTGCCTTTTGGGCGAGGGCCCTGCCCCCCAAGTGTCCGCCGCACAGACCCTCATGAGTGTCGCGGAGTACAAGCTCGGCTTCGGTAGGTTGCAAGCAACGCAGGTAGGGGAGCGTGTAGGATCTCCAGTATAGCCGTTCGTCTATCATGACGTATTTGGCTACCTGGCGCTGCACCCTTCTGGCTGCATTGCGATCTGCGAGGAGGGTCCCATGTAGCAAGAAGCTCGCGAGCAGGCCAATCCAACTCGGCTCTTCTTGAACGATGGGAGCGACCTCCTCTGCCCCCCGAGAATGCTAGGCTAAGGCAGGTCCTCTATGTACATGGTTCTCATGGTGAGGTCGCTGGTGCTGGCTAATCTAGATAGGGCATCGGCCTCAGCGTTCTCCGACCTAGGGATTTGCCTGATGAAGTGTGACTAGAAGTTGTGCAGGGCCTCTCTGACCTTGGCTATGTAGGCGACCATGGTTGGCTCGCATGCTTCGTACTCGCCAGTGACTTGGTTGATCATGAGTTGGGAATCGCTGCAGATAACGATGTGCTTGGCTTTTACCTCTCTGGCTAGAGCTAATCCGGCTATCAACACCTCGTNTTTTTTTTTTGAAAATATATAATGAATATTATTTAATTCCTTTTCTTTTTAGCTTAATATTGTTGTAGTTATGGGCCTTAGATTGTGAGCACGCTGTCCACATTGAGCCTCAGTGGGTTTAAAATGAAAAATCTTAGTCAAATAGGTTGAATCCCAGAATGGATTGGAATAGACCGAATCTCCTGCCCAAAAGAATTCTGTGCATCGTTACCCACATAACATCGTAGCCACGCATGGAGAAAATTTCRTCCTCTTACACAATATTATGTATGGGAAGATGTTTTCAATATACAGGATAATGTGATGTGGATAGATATGGGTAGAATTCTTGTGTGCAAGGGATCAGGAGTAAAGAATGTTCCTGAAGATGTTTTATGAATCCTTTTTTTTCTAATGGATCATTCTTGAGGTCAATCTAAATTCAATACAAACCCTATAATTTATCATAGGGCCACAAATCAGGTTGACCCGAATTAGCATTTTATATTATTTTGGATCAGATCCTTTATAAATTTGGACAAAAACCTAACCCGAACCCGTCCAAGTTGCACCCTTACTAACCCTCCACAACTATCCATTGGTTGACAACTGGACACTCAATTAATCAACAAAAGCTTCCCATCCCCAAAAGCCAGGCATTTGACGGAATGTGTTTAGTCATGGTTGTATTATTTAACTCGTTGTACACGGTTGGATGATACAGAATTATATGATTTATGGACCTACATGTGAATACAGAACAGTTTTCTTCTTATTTTCTTTCGAGCTATGTTACTTTTGTCAAGTCTCAACAGCTCCACTAGTTTTAAATCTTATGGAGTTGTGATTTAATTAGTTTTAGTAAATTTGAGTCTGAAGGAGTGATTTTGGACCAACTATCGAAAATAACACTTTCTTTTAAACGGAGCTCACATTTTCTGGTTTGCTGCCCCGAAAGGCAGGTTATTTCCATGTCCATTATAACTATAGAAATTAATTAAAAGACACTTTAACTTTATTAAAGTGGCCCATGCCCATTATATATATATATATATATATATATATATATGTATATATTTCTACCCTAGCATTCTTATCTAAGGGTTAAATCTATCAACCACTTGAACTATTTGACCTAGATGATCAAACCTCTGACCTAAAACCTTGGTGGTTTCTGTAGAAAAAACAATACAAAGTTTATGAAGAACAAGAAAAATAAAGAAATTTTGAAGTTGCAGATTCACCTTTAAACAATTAATAAGAAGGAAAACTTTGATAAATAAATCAATTTCAAAAAAGATATTGAAAGAATTTTGGAGTAGCAATTCATATGAAGAGAAAATTTGTAAAATAAACATTTTGGCCAAAAGTAATTAAATAGGTACCTTGACATTTTCATGCCTCTTTTTGGAAGATTCTAAACTTTAGTAGACGTGATTGCAATT
The DNA here is from genome assembly GCF_000365185.1 of Nelumbo nucifera. Next base: position 47,867 of record NW_010729205.1, read on the forward strand.
ACCAAACTTTAGGAGGAGACTGACGTTTAATCCTCTATCACTTCATTTCTTTGGATGTGWTTGCCTGTTTGATACTTTTGGCGTTTGAATTGAAGATTGAAATGCTTTAGGTTGAAACATCAATCGTACATGCTAAATTGAACCTTGATCTTGTTGTGATTGTCATCCCTTTGGGACGATAGTGCTAAATTGGCCTATGTGAGATGCGCTTAGTGAAGAGCAGATCTGGACTCTTTGGGATAGAGGGTATTTAAAATCCTATTGGACGATAGTGCAAATATCGCTTTGGGACTTCACTCAGTTGAGGGAAAATTCAAACAGGTTGCAATTTGTTTGGCCGATTAGACGACTTGACTTGGAATAGTATGTTTTTTTTTCTTTATTGAATTTTTGTCCTCATACCCATAACCCACCCACGTAGAAAATTTAGCTTCCTTGACTTCGGTTCAGTGGCCCCGTGCACCAAGTTTTCAAGAAAAAAAAATCATTTTGAATATAATGGGATTTGGGTCCCATGTTGGACATTGAGGTAGATTCATTTCTTAGCACAATGAAGCATCTAATACAAAGGATATTGGAGAAAAGAAGACACTAAAGGAAATCCATTATTGCTCCGTGTAGGGGTTTGCTTCAACGTTCAATTGTCATATTAGGTACCDAATTGGAATCCTTTTAGGGGGCTGCATTCCTTTAAATGTAAAAGAGGTGAAAAACAAAATTTTGGCTCTAAATTAAAGGGGCCAAGATTTTAATTGCCTTTTTGGGCTTTTATTATATTATCAAATTGGTCGGGCCTTGTCTGGAATTTCACCTTGAAAAAATACAATAATCCTTTTTCTCTTTCAATGTATGTTGGCTTTTATAATGAGTTTCCAGAGGGCTATTGCTGAGCATCTCCCTAATAATCTTTGTGAAAATGGAAGCTATATCCATAAATAAAAGTGCAAAAACAATAATTAGAGAGAAATCCATTATGCTCAGCTTCTCCAATTGGCACAATTGGATGGGAATTTTACCTTCAAACCGGTTTTCTTTCAAGAGAAGGCCGCTCAAAGATGAAAGCCTAGCGATCCATTCTGGAATAGTACCACTTAAATGGTTATCCCTAATATCGAGAGTAACCAAGGTTGGGCTATTAGAGGAAGCACTTGTCATTGGTCCTTCAAACCCATTGTTCTGAANATTCTGGGCAGTGGGAAGCAGTCTTTTGGGTAGTCTCGGTTTAGGTTGGTGTAGTCGACGCACATGCGCCACTTGCCGTTAGCCTTCTTTACCAAAATGGGGTTGGCTACCCAGCTCGGGTAATGGACTTCTCTTATGAAGTCGGCTGCGAGGAGCTTTGCGACCTCCTCATCGACTGCTTTCCATTGCTCCGGGGCTAGGTTGCATTTCTTCTATCTAACGGGCCTAAATACAGGATCAGTATTGAGTTTGTGAGTCATAAGGTTAGGGTCTATACCGGGCATCTCGGCCGTGGACCATGCAAAAACATCTAAATTTTGAAGTAAGAAACTTACTATTTCGAATCGTAAAGGTTCCTGGATGGAAGCACCGATCTGTAGAGTTTGAGCTGGGCTTGCTGCTGACTTCTTCTCCGTTGGTTGCCCTGCGCTACCCCCACACCGAAGTCTGTAGGGAACTTCATTGCCAAATAATAAGTGGAGACCACCGCCTGTAGAACATGGGTGATTGGCGTCCTATTATGGCATTGTATGGGGAGGGGGTCGCGACCACCAGAAAGTCGTGGTTGAGTCTAACTGCACAGGGCCATGTGCCGACTTCCACAGGTACAGTCACTTTCCCAAGGGGCCTGACTTCTTCTCCGTTGAAGCCCCCTAGAGGAGTGTTCGCGGGCTTCAAGTCACTTCCCCGCAACTGAAGCTGGTCGAACGCGGATTTGAAGAGAATATCCGCCGAGCTGCCTGAGTCAACAAGTACGCGCCTGACCTTGAAGAAGTTGATCCTCAGCTTAATCACAAGAGCGTCATCATGGGGGTAATGGACCCCTCACGCATTGTCCTCCATGAAGAAAATTTGTTCTTCCATCTTCGGCCTCTTCGGAGGATTCTGTTTTTCTTGGGCAGCTTCGCAAACTGATGCGCGGGCTGCTGCTGAAGTACAACCTACAACAACCGAACCTCCCACTATCACRTGGATGGTGCCCCGAACTGGCCTCTCTTCTAGAGGCTGCCTTTGTGACTGTTCGGCCAGCCCGCTGCTGGACTCGGGAACATCCTTATCGTGCTCCCCTTTTCGACTTGCCTTACTATTATTATTATTCTTATTTTGTACAAAGTTCTTTAAATATCCACGATGGATGAGCTCCTCTATCTCGTCGCGGAGGTTTTTACAATTGTTGGTACTATGACCGTGATCTCTGTGAAAACTACAATACAAATTCTTGTTTCTCTTACTGGGATTCCCTCTTAGCTGAGGTGGCCACTTCACGTACGGGGTGTCCTTGATCACCATTAGGATCTCGGCTTGCTTTGTATTTAGCGGGGTGTAATCAGTTCGGTCTGCCGTAGGAGCTCGGAACGGCTGGGTTGGCCTTGCCCCCCGAGCTATGTTCTTCTTGTTTTGACTATCCCCTTGGTTGGGGGGTTCCCCTTCTCTCTTTCTTTTTTCGGGCGCGCCCTCGCCCTTCTGGTTGACTTCCTCCTCTATGGCTATGAACTTGTCCGCGAGTTTGAGGAAGGCTGTAATGGTCTTCGGCTGGTCAAAACCCATATGCCACTTGAACTCCTTATGGGTCTCACCCTTCTTGGCCGCGGCGAGCCGTACCGCGGGGTCTAGGTGCGGTATTTGCATGCACGCGTCATTGAATCACTTGATGTAGCTTCGGATTGATCCTCCCTCTCTCTGAACTATCCCGAGGAGGCTTTCCTCAGTTCGCGGGCACCGCTTGCTCATGATGAAATGGGATGTGGAGGCTTGTGCGAACTGTGCCCAGCTTCTTATCGAGCCGGGTGCAAGGTTCTGGTACCACGTGCGGGCAACTCCTCTGAAGGTGGTGGAGAAGGCCACGCACATGCAGGACTCACTGGCCCTTGCTAGGTGCATCTGGGATTGGAAGGCATCCACATGATCATTTGGGTCGAACGACCCATCATATTTGTCGAGAGTGGGGAGTTTGAAGTCTTTAGGCATTGGAACAACCAGGAGCTCGGGAGATAGGGGGGAGCGAACAAAAAGGAGGGGAACTTTAACTTCACCCGAGTTTACCTCTTCCCTGCCTTTGAGCTCGGGCAAGCTATAGGTGGTAGTTCGGCAAGCTCGGCGANTATTGAGCCATGGAGATTATTCTTAGAAAGATCCATGAATCTAAGGGCATATAATCGACAAAATTCATCGGTGATTGTTCCCTCAAGATGATTATTTGCCATGGCAAGATATTCAAGACTTGATAAATTTCCCAACCATGCAGGTAAAAGGACCAGATATGTTGTTATGACTAACATCAAATTGATATAAATTGGAAATTTTCAACAAACTGTTTGAAAGATTTCCCATAATAGTAGGGAGTATTTTTCCATGCAAACTATTGTTGGATAAGACCAAGTATTCTGGGATTTGACCTGATAAATTATTGTTGGACAGATCTAGAATCCATAGCCATTTCATATAACCAATTGACACAGGAATTTTTCCTTTAAACCCATTTGTTGATAGGTTTAATACTTTTCAAATTTGGAAAGATAACACCGATATTTGTTGGGATCAAACCAAAGAATTTATTTTGTGAAACTAGTAGAGAAGACAAATTTAGACATGGATGAGATGGAAGCACAAGAGTGCCTATAAAGTAGTTATTCATTAGATCTAGTTTCATTAATCTGGTATTGTTCTCCAATAACCATGTGGGAAACTGTCCCTTTAAGTTGTTATTGGAGAGTTCAACTATTTTCAATTCATGTTGTGGTGGTACATGAAGCTTGGAATAGCACCATTTTTGAATGTGAAGCTTGATAAAACAAGAGATTTCAATTGGAAGGCTGGAACCCAGGTTGAATACTCAGTTTCCACCACTAGCTTATTATTTATACTTTGAAACACCTCAAGTTTGGAATGGTTAGCTAAGCTAAATGAAAAAGAACCTTTAAGGTAGTTATTTGAAAGAAAAAGGTACTCAAGTGAAGTAGGAGTAGTAAGGATTGATGTGTCAATGCTTCCTTCCAATTGATTATTCGAAAGATCCAATAGCCAAAGGGATCTCAAACTTTTCAAACATGAGTGGTGGAAATTACCCACGCTACTAAGATCTAACTCCTGGAGAAGTCCTAGTTTGCACAAACCTGCATAATGGTTAGGACCATGTAAGTAACTTCATATAACTAGTTAATCAGGCAAGCTTAACTAATCAGGCTCACCTTGTAATTGAATGGGTATCAACTGGATTGAAATTCAATTTTAAAACCCTCATTAAAGAAACACATCTACATGGACTTTTAAAGGAGAGAGAACATAGGAATTAAAGAAAAACAAAAGAAATTGGCCATGGTTGCATCCTCCATAGGTGGACAGCAGTCTATCCTTATTCCTAAAGTGTTTGGTGGAATTTTTTGATCTCTAAGATTAATGTCATATACCCAAGCTACAACTGCATGTTTCTACTTGTCTAACAAAGCATTAGTGGAACAAGTTTCAAATTCATTGCCCCATCCTCACCCTAAACCCTGAACCCTGATGGCTAAAAATCCTAACCCCATCCCTGCCTAGTAGTTTGATTAAAGAATAACCTCGATGAGAGAGTACGGAGGATCCCGTAAAATCATAACGCTTTATTTTATTATTATTATTTTTTTTCTTTTTTTATTTTTGATAAATATAGCGTTTTATTTCTAACTTTTTGCACATCCCCGATTTGTTCATGGCAACATGCCAATACCCCAGTCCAACAACGTCTTCTCTGGGGCTTTTATGTCTGTCCCACTCCTACGTCCTTCCACTATCACTCTACCAGCCCATGTCATTGTCACATGCCCTTCCTTTTATTTCTCAGGAAACGAAGCTGGGAAGATACTATTAATGAAATAGTGCGGACCAAAAAGGGGGTAAAAGATATTTGGAAGAAATCATCTCTTCTTCTTCTTCTTCTTTTGGCAAGAACTATAACTGACGAATACTGTGGTTGGTTTGGGAGGAGACGGGGAACGAAGATCAGTAGAAAAACACCAAAAGCAAGTGACAATGTTAGTGGTGAGCAAAGAAAACCGAAAAACTGATCGAAATCGAATCGACCGGTTCGGTTTCGATTCGGTGTTTTTAAAAAATCAAAGGTACCGGTCCTGTTTCAGTTAACCAATTCAAAAAATCTGCGGTTAACCGAATCAACCGATATACATGTTTTTCTATATAATTTCCATATATTTATGTATGTTATATATATTTTATATTATAAATTAATAAATATGTATTATATATAAATATATATAGTTATAATATATTATTTAAAATATAATATTTTATTATATATTTTTATAATAAATATTATAAAGTCAAAAAACCAAAAAACCAACGAAGCGAATCGTCAGTTAACCAAACCAATCACCCGGTTAACCGACTAACTTCAGTTCAATTCCAATTATCGATTTTCCAAAAACCAATACTACCAGTTCGATTCACAAAAAAAGGCCCACGGTTCGGTTGAACACCCCTAGAGGCCTAGGCAATGCCACTGCGAAAGTGCCAATACGACCACCTATTAACTGACAGTGTCACGCTGCTGACCCTCTCCACTACCACATCAAAAATCACAACTGGCGATGCTGTTACTATTCACGCCTTTATGTCAGTACTATTGGAATTGAGGGGAGTTCAGATCTCCTGCCCAGTCTAGAGGGGTTAGTGTGTTGTGTGTAGAATTTGTGTGGGCAGGAGAGATGGGTCTTAGGCTTCCCACTTTTGCCTCAGTATCGGTGTTATTTGCATGCCTCAATAATTTAATAATTTATCTTATTATTTTAGTTAATTAATTTTCTACATATGTAATCGTTTTCAAATTTTTTGAAAGTTTGATAATTTATCTTTTATTTATCAATAAAAATTAATCAACAAATTAATTATCTTTTATTTTCCAATTTAAMTAATTYAATAATRTTCTGAATATRTAATAATTAATTTTTTGAAAGTATAATAACTTTCAACAATTTAATGAAAATTTAATAAATTACTTTTATTTCCTTAAAAATGAATCATAAATTAATCGAAATTAATTACCTTCTTTCTTATAATATAAATTAATCAATAATTTTTTGAAAATTCAACAATTTTATATAATTACTTTTTTAAAATACAATAATTTATCTTCTTTTTTCCAATATAAATTCATTAATAATTTTTTGAAGATGTATTAATTTATCTATATTTTTTTGTCAATGAAATAATTTATCTTTTGTTTTCAATAGTTATTGCAATAATGTTTTTTGAAAAATGTATTAATTTTAAATAATATTTCTTAAAATTTAATAATTTATATTTTATTTTCCAATAAAAATTAATCACAATTCATTTTGTTTTATTTTCAAATATAAATTAATCAATAATTTTCTAAAAATGTAATACTTTATCAAGAATTTTATGAAAGTGAAATAGTTTATCTTTTTTTTTCAACAACTTTCCAAAAATGTAATAATTTTTTGACAACTGAATTATTGTTATTTTATTTTCAATATAAATTAATGAATAAATTAGTAAAAAAACTAATTATCTTTTAATTTTTGGTAAATTATTAATTTTTCATAATTAATCAATATTAATCTACAGAAATTAATTTTTATTAAATTGATAAAATTAATAATTTTCAATAAATTGTCATAATTAACCAATATTAATTTACCGAAATTAATCTTTTTGGTAAATTACAATTTTTTTATTAATTAAATTTTTGTTAAATTAATTTTACAGAATTACCAAAACTAATCTACAAACTTTAGTTACCAAATTTACCTATAATAATATTTCTAAATTAGTTACGAAACTGAAAAAATAGCTTACCACAATTAATTACAAATCTATCAAAATTAATCTTTCCAAATTCACCAATATTAATTTTGTAAATTAACAAAATTGTATTATATTAGTTTTCTCTAAGATTACCAAAATTAATAAAATAATGATTTTACAAAACTATCGAATTTATTGATAATAAGATCTTGAACGCCTTCCCCTTCCATTACTTCTAACTTGTTCAAAGAACACCGATCATTAAGGACCAAAGCTTGAACCTTTCAATTCAAGTGTGTTTGGTTTGTTATAGAGTTCCATTTTCTTAGCATCTATCCATTGCAAAGAATCAACAAATTATCTCCTCTCTCTCTCTCCCTCTCTCTCTCTCTCTCTCTCTCTCAATCGATGCGTCAAGCCTTAAGGCCCTTAACACCAAAGGTAGGGAACCCTTGAAATTTCTCACCACGATTCCACTCTCATCTTTCATGTCCATTCATCRTAGGTAAGGCCAAAAGCTCTAGGTCCATCCTATCTTTCTTT
>NW_010729205.1:59740-171959 GCF_000365185.1 Nelumbo nucifera
GGCAAGTCGGTGCTCGCACCTTTCGAGCAATCCCTTGCAACCTTGCATCGAGAATATTTCCCATGAAAAAAATCACATAACTACGGAGACATTCCCAACGCAAGGCTATAAAGGCTGATGGAATGGGCTTTGCCCTGACTAAAGCCAGACTCGACATTGCTTCTTTACTATTTACCTTCTTATGATCACTTGTTCTCAAAAATCCTAGAGCTTTATTTCATAATTTCATCCAAACAATTCATATAATGTCTCTGTTTTTGGTAAATAATAGATGATATAATATCAAGTCCCTCTAATGTACAAACCTTCAAAAAACTCCTTAATTGTGCATTAGATAAATTWAAAAAAAATGGTAACTTGTAGATTGCCACCCAATATTGGGCTTACGTTTGCTCCTCAAAATTTATTTTGTAGCTAGACCCCTTTGGATTTATGGATTTCTACACATTGCCCACTATTGGTGAATGGTGAGGTTGTAGGAAAGATAAAATTACTAAATTTCCCATCCATGATTGAATAGGCTGAGATTAAAAGCTATCAAAATGATGAAAATGGGCATTTTTTTGGTAGAAAAGGGACATGCTCAAAAAAAAAAGTTGTAATTCCAAACCTTTGTCAATGATTTCAGCACTATTCTTCCAAACCCTTGTCAATGAAGAAATAGAATTTAAGATCAAGGGTTTAAAAGAACAGTGACCCAATTCAAAAGAAATATTGTGCTTTAACATGCCCATTTTCATCATTTTATAGCTTTTCTGTCAGTCCATCAAGGCAATTTCATACGTTGACATTCCATGATTCCATCAAACCAGTTAATGAAATAGGGGAATCTTCCGAAATCCAAAATCTCAAGGTTGTCGCTAAACAAGGTTCGGAGTGCTAAGTTTCAATAGCCCCAAAGTCAAGGGTTACAATATTTAATTTACCTAAAAAAAATCCTTAATACTATAGGGACATTGCACATGAAGGTAGTAACCTAAATTTATATCACTTCTCCATTTGTTACGGTTGTGTTTGATTTGAAGGAAAAGGTAGGGAAAGGAAGGGAAAAGGTAAGGAAACCTATACAAGTTTTGTAAAGGTTTTCCTACCTTTCCCTACTTTTTCCTTCAAACCAAGCATAACCTACAAGAAAAACAATATTTTTTCCTRACTATCATGGCCTGCTGGTATATACATTCCAAAATTTAGCCAACATAACCTAAACTAACCAACATAGTCCTCAGCCTTTATATTAAAGACTAAATTTCATTAAATAAAAGCTAAACACCAGATTATAATAAGATAAGTATGTTTAACAACGAAGGAGTACGAGGGTAAACTAGGATTTTTGTTTCCAGAAAAAGGCCCAAAGCTAATAATCTTGGATGATTAGATGGAGGCAAAAGCAAGTAAATATGGGTAGGTGGGCCAAAATATGTGAGATTTAAATGGATATTGTGGGGAGGAAAACCATTCACCTTTCAAGCAGTTAGTCCTAGCTAAAAAGTGGGCTATTGTATTAGTTTAGATTCCTTATTAACAGGAAAAATAAAACAGAAAGGGTTGTTTCTCACTTAAGATATCATTCTTCTGCTTGCTATGGTGTTGTTATTTTGGATGAAAACTCCAGATTCTTTAAAGGGGTTTCATGTTCTAGTCTCCAAACTCAGAGATCAGCTATCTTTTTAGAAGCTCAAGCTCTTCTCATGGGGATGCATCTAGGAAAAAAGACGGGTGATAATCAAATTGTAGTGAAATCTGATTATGTGCAGCTAGTAAACATGAAACCACTACACACAAKTAGATATTRTCKCAATTTTATCTTTTCATGTAATTTTACATGTTAGATTGATCATATCACACCATATGATTTACATGAGGTTACAACACAACAAACCCAACTTTATTGCTATGATTAACCCTGGCACGTATGGTGGATTCAAACTGTCATGGTGGCAAGATGCTGCAGCCATGAGAATCACATTGTATTGTGAATTTTTAGATCTGTAATAGAGGGTATGAGGTTCTCAGACCTTATGCAAATCAGGCCCAATTCAATTAAGGTTATAACATGATAGGCCTATYTTAAGTTGTCCATGTTTTGGGCTGAATTGCATTTTGCAATTGGGCTCAACTCAACACATGGGATGGCATTAAGTCATAAGAATGTTATGTCACTAAGTTATTTATTGGGCCCATTGTGTTATAGTGGTAATTAAGTCGAGCCCAYTTACTTTTATGATATGTTATGTTGTTTAATTTGTTAAACTTGCTGAATATGTTGAATTTGTGACATGGGCCATAAGCAATTGACTATGTCAAGACTTAATGTGATTATCCTATTATCATGGGTGGATGTACATCATTCCCATGATAATTTTAAGATAATTGAATGATATCCCTTGATGAATTGGCCTTTTATTAGATTCCTCCCCAAGAGGATCCTCTCATTGCCACTTACCTTTTGAACCAATCGGAAATCTAATTGGGAGTCACTAAGGCTAACTRAACCCTAGAYCCACTTAGGATTGAATTAAGTTCCATCATATGTTTATTAGACTATCTTTGAAGGCTTTCCATCAATAGTTTAAAGGTGAGTTGATGTGGTAAATGGAGATACACCTTAAAATGGGGCTATCTACTTGATCATCAATGCTCTTGGATCACTTCATTGGATGATAGGGACGTTACAGATTATTGGAAGTGGCCTACATAAAATGGAAAACTCTCTCACAAAATTGTTCTCACATTTAAGAAATTGGATAAGTTCACTTAGAATACACTAGAAGCACTTAAGAATTGAAGCTTTAAAGAATAAATAAGAGAACATAATGATTGATAGGATARGAATTCTCTTGCCAAATGTTATATTCTTGCTTCCCTATACAACTCCATCCAAAAACAATATGAAAATGTCTCTACCTATAAAGAAATTCTAGAATGATTGAAGTCTTTATATGAAGAACAAAATCATTCTTGTTGGATGAGTTATAAATCAGATTAGATATGGCCGAACTAAATCTATTGGCTTGCCAAAATTTTAAATATTTCCTAACCAAACCTAAGAACCGATTTTTTGATGATTTTGAAATTAGAAATTTCGAGATGAATCTTGCACTAAACCCGACCAGATTTGAAATCTAAATTTAAATTTGATTATACCTGATATGGAATCCACAAGTGAAGTCGATTTAGCAATGTAGTTTCTACACTTTGAACCTCTAATCTTCTTGGGACTGATGTAATAGTGTGAGCCTTCTTAGGATTGATTTTTTCTCTAAGAACACAGTTAGGAATAGAACGTCCTTACTAGGGCTAGAATGGACTACGCTTTTATGGGAAAAAGGGAAGTGAGAGAGAGAAAGAGAGCTGGAAAGAACTTATGATAGAATGGTTTGCCYATCCCTCTCTTCACCTATATAGAGCACTCTTCTAGTCCTACTAGGAGCTGAATTCAAATTAAATTTGGATTAAGGTTTAYCATTATGGATAAACTCTATCTTATTAAAATAATGGGTGCTCCATACCAATATCCATAACTTAAATTCACCCCATGTCACATTAAGTTGTCATGTGCCTATTTAACTAATCACATTAGTAATGGGCCTTAGGCCCATTTTTAATGGATCGCTTTTCTATGAATTGCAAGGCCATGTAGGCCTAAACAATGTATGGTGTGGAACCTACAAAGGTTTCAAGAAAGTCCATAGGGGTTCGGTTGGGCTCAGTTGCACCCAACATTTACATATAAATGATCATTGGATTCAACCACCCTATGAAGACCTAAGGACAATGGAGCTATGTAAGATGAAGCCCATCACCCTGTAATGGCCTCTTACACCTAACCTCATAGCCCATGGTAATCATAAAACTACTCACAGGAAAGATCTTTCCCCTGACTGCAAAATGCAGTGTCACATTCTCTGCTCGTATGGATATCGATAAGTGGAGACAGAGTTCTAAGAGATTGTAATGGGGACCTCTTATTGACTTTTGCAAGGGGAAATTTCCAACACAAGGGTTGAGGCACAGGCATGACAATTCTTTATGGAGCTCAGATCTATTACCTAGGAATGGCAACAGGTAGGGTACCCGTGCAAATTGCCCTATCCATTCTCGAACCCGCCTATGTATCCCTGATTTCAAACCCGTCTAACTTTTCCTCTCAATTTCCCAAACCTGTTAAACTCATCTCATCCCACCCGTTAAACCCCTTGACCAAACATTTTCTATTAAAAAAAGTTTCTTAATGCTTATAGCGTGACTTGAACCAGAATTAATTAATGATAGTGCCAAATCTCTTAGCACTATTTTAAGTTACTAAGCCATCTTGCCTTTTTATGTTATTTAATGAAATAAAATAAATTTTATTAACTTTTGTGTTCATCAAAACAATAGATCCATATATATGATTAACAATTCCAACTAAAAAATAAAAGAAATAATATTTAAAATTAGCATTTTATAACTAAATGAAAAAAAAATCTATCAAATCCAAATTTACATCAAATGATGATTTTAATCCCAAAAMTTTATACAAATAAAATATTAATAATAGAATAATTATCTTATTACTTAAAATTTATAAATTTGTGTATGATATATAATATAATAGGTTCATATTTATGCATCCCGAGAATTGGGTATCGAATACCCTAAACTCAACCCAAACCCTATTAGGTATTAATTTAAAATCCCAAACCTTATAGGGTTTTAATCTAAAATCCCAAACCCTATATGGTTTTAATCTAAAATCCCAAGCCCTAAAAGGTTTCGATAAATAGGTCGTATTAGGGTCCGGACAAGTTAGATAACTGGAAATTCCCATGAAATTGTCATCCCTACTTATACCCCAAGCTGTTCCCACATCTCTACCTATGACACATTACAGCTATGCATTGAGAATATCTTCCTTGTCAATCATTCAAGGGGAGACGTTACTAATTTCACGTTTTGGCCAAGTGATCTGATTCCTAATGAGATGAAGATCGGGCCAAGAGAAGATAAAGTTGGCATTCAAAGTTTAGGTAGATATAGAAACAAAGAAMAAAAGAACAAAAAAAGCATGTCACTACTCATTATTTTTAGAGAAAGGCAGAACCTGTGTAGGTGCATAGGTGGTATTTGGTTTGTTTGGAGGGCAGTAGGGTATATGTTTCTCATTAATTAATTACCTATTCAATGCTTATGTATTATGAGAGGGAAAGTAGCAAGTTCACATCTACACCCCAAAATGCCTCACAGCACATCYCCACCTTGTATTGGGAACATCTGCCGATAACAAGTATGGGAGATGATATGACATCATTAGGAGATGTTCCWAATACAAGATGGGGATGTGCTATGGGACATAGTGGGGTGCACCCTTCTGGGGCGCAGATGTGAACGAGTCTTCAGAGTAGTTTTTTGTCAGGAGATGTTCCCAATGCCACGTGGGGATGTGCTGTGGGGCATTTTGGAGTGCGCCTTTGTGGGGCGCAAATGTTAACGAGTGTTTAGAGTAGTTTTTGTCATTCCGCTGTTTCCCCCCATTTGTCATGGACCATGAACCTCTGTTGGCCAAGTCCACATAATTGAAAAGGAAAATTCTCTAATACATAAGTAGATTCTAGAAAAGCCGAAGAAAATCCAGAAACAATTTTATAGGCTTCAAAGGAAATTAGGTCGATTGGGATCAAGTGCAGGCMACCCAAGAAAGGGCATACGAATTTGGACAGAATCTGGTCTTTAGAAGGCTGGCCATTCAGGTTCTCAGGCTCTGCAGGCCTGTCTTGGACATAAAACTAGGAAACAAGAAAACAAGAAAAGGAAACCAGCTCTAATTCCAATTTTCATTTTACAAAACATTTGGATCTAACTAACAATGCCTAATTCTTGGCAATCCCGATCTAACTAACAATGCTTCATGAGGGGGTTTGCRTTGATTGWAAAATACAATTTTCCATCCTCTTACGTCAATGTTTGAAAGAATATCCACAATTTGGTTGCCCTCTGTATATATGGCCAATCCCCACTTGGCCCTGTTACACATGAAAAGATACAGAAGGAACAAACAGCCTAATACAAATACATTACATTGGTTGTTAAGAAAAGAAATGAATTTGAGTTTTTATAAACCTGAATATGCTGCTGTCATGTGCCTATGGAATTTACTTTGCATGGTTCTATTTATCATCAACTCAAATATGTAAATTCACTTAATGGATTCAGACGTCCAAATTCTAATGAACCACAGATCTGCAATTATTAATAGGACTGAACCATGGTTTCAAGGAAAAAATAAAGGTGTGCAGTAATTCTGTCTGGGGTCAGCAGATTTTGATGATTTCTTGTTGTATTCTAATGTATTCTAAATCTTATTAATGAAAATTTCAAAGTTATTGATCAAAAAAATAAATAAATAAATAAAGGTGTGCAACAGAAGAAAACTTTTGCTGCTATCATACAGTTCCTTAGAGACATCACCCAGTGTTTGCCCTGGCTATTCAGGGCCTTTGCAGGGTAGTTGGAAGGGATAGACAGGATACAGACCTAACCTTCGGCAACTTCAAACAAAGTGGCCACTCTCAGACTTGAAGCCATGACTTACGCTTCTCAGCCTGAGATTTTACCATTTCACCAAATAATGGCAAGATATTCATCTCACCCGAATGAAAATTTCCCCTAACCTTAGAAATCTTTTTTTATTTTTTTGGGTTGTATGGACTCTGTACCAAGATCTTGAGGAAAGTTCTAAAACCTACTACTCTTCGGATTCTTCCATTTGAATAGAATACATATTTGCAAAGATTAGTTCTCTTTTAGAAACCCAATGGCTTAAACCCAGCTAGCATAAAATTTAAAGGAAGAAAAGAAAACTGAAGATCCATAGAGGTCAACCTTGTCAATTTTTTTTTTCTTTTTCGTTTGTACCCTTGCCAAATTGAGACTAGCAGTTATTGATCTAATGTTGAAATAATAGAGGGAAAAGAAAGTAAAATGGACAAAATGAAGCCATTCACAAAATTAGATGATATATGAAACTAGCACTTATGAGGAGTACAAATAAATGCTCATGTGCAGACCCAAAAAAACAAGCACAGAACTTGCATGTTGAATAACTTCCTACCATCATATTTATTAGAGTATTGACACAAGGAAAAACATTTCCAAAAGAGGGGAATGTAGAAGCTCAATGCAGGACTCWTTATCATGCAATTCAAGCAGCAAACATGCTGAATATTTAGCTATTCTTAATCTGTTCAGACTTTCAATAATTAGGTATATTTTGAATGAGGCTGGAGAAATGTGTTGGACTGCTAGTGCATTAATGAAACACAAACAAGACTTAGAAGGGTGTTTGATTTAGTTGAAGTTTCTTATGGAAATATAGAYTACAGTGAACTCATTCTGTAGCTACAATAACAGACTTCAAATGTGCCTATGACACTAAAATAGGCCCTATTTGTGGTTGCCTGGTCGGACAACTCCTTCTGGTAATTGATTGTAGTTTATAGTCCATTTAATTTGTTACAACAATTATACAAGAAGGGACAAAAAACCAAAATGCATCATAAAGTTAGAGAAGAAGGTCAACGAAATATTCTAGTTGATTAGTCAATGTAAATAGGTTTTACACATATTAACACCTTTGTTGCTTTATTGATAAAAGCAATACTCAATAGAGCAAAGAGAAAATTCATCTAATAAGCTGTTATTGAAGTTACTTAGGATATGAACCAATGAATTATATTCCATAGTATCATTTTTTTGTTCTCCTGACCCTGTTTCTTGGGTAAAACTGTAAGGTAAATTGTTAACATCCCCATAAAAGACAATWAAGAGTATAGGAATTAATAAATAATTAATTAACCAATGTTTAATTTGGTGTTCTTCTTTTGCTAGGATTGAAAAAGAAAGCAGACAGAATACAATCGGACTCATAAATTTCATAGCATGAACTATACACAAACAAGAGAAATGAATAAATATAGCAATGAGTTTATTACCATCAAATATATCATTTGTCGTCAATTGATCTGCATCGAATAAAGTTGTTCAACTGGTAKAAAGAACACTTCAACCCTAACAGGTGTTGCCCACAAACAGTGGCTTGAAATTAAATCACATTAATTTTGAATTTCAGTAATAAGAGAAGTTCCTTACTTCTACCTTTTACAGATGAACATAGAACAAGGGAGCAATAACATTAGCTCCTAAATAGAAAACAGAAATAAGCCCAATGAATTGGTTGTGAAGATAGAGTAAAGAGACTATGAACCAGAAGAAGAAAATTTTGGATGAGATCAACGGCATTGTGTATGGAACAGAGGTAGTGATGATGACACATGGGATATAAGATATCTTAGCCCAAATAAATTAATTCTATGTAGAACACCAACGTGATACATGAATATGTGGGACATGAGATATCTTAGGCCAATCTTCTTCTGTATGGGTTGAGCATTATTCCTCTAGCTGCAGACAAACTATAATTGATAGCTTCTGCAATTCTGATAGATACTGTATACCTTCAGGTAGAGATGACAGATTGGAACACTTTTGAATATGAAGATCTTGAAGGGATTTGAGGTCTCCCAACTCCTCTGGTAAAGATGCTAAATTTTGCATATATTTAATATTCAAAACATTTAGAGCCATAAGACCTCCAATGCCCTCCAGTGAATGGAAGCCTGGACAATATTCAATATGTAGTGTCTGTAGCATTGTTAGACTGTTCATTCCTTTAGGTAGAGATGACAACTTAAGACACCAATCAATACAAAGCTCTTCAAGCAATTTGAGGTCTCCAAGTTTATTCGGTAGAGACGCCAAAACAGGCATATGTCTAATGTTCAAAACTTTAAGGGCCATAAGACCTTCAATGCCATCCAAGGAATGTAACTCTAAACAATGTTCAATCTGTAGCTTCTCTAGTTCCGTTAGATGCCACATACCTTCAGGTAGAGAAAACAGATTGAGACACCACCGAATATGAAGCTGTTGAAGGGATTTGAGGTCTCCCAGATCCTGTGGTAACCTAACTAATTTTGGCATTTCTACAATATTCAAAACTTGTAGGGCCGAAAGACCTCCAATGCCCTCCAAAGAACGGAACTTTGAACAATCTTCAATCTGTAGCATCTACAGTGTTGTTAGACGATTCATCCCCTTAGGTACAGATGGCAACTTAAGACACCCACAAATAGAAAGCTTTTCAAGTAATTTAAGGTCTCCAAGCTCCTCTGGTAGAGATTCCAACTTTGGTATTTTATTGATTTCAAGGTGCCAGAGACAGCGGAGGTTTCCCAGCTCCTGTGGCAGTCCAACCAGTTTTGGCATATTTTCTATCTTGAAAAGTTTTAGGGCTATAAGACCTCCGATGCCCTCCAGCGAATGAAACTCTGGACAATCCTCAATTTGTAGCTCCTCAAGGTCGGTAAGGTATTGCATCACTGCTTGAGGATGCAATGACATCAAACTCTTGCACCTGCAAATTTCTAAAAATCGGATACAAGTCAAGTCATTCATCACCTCCTCTGGAAAAGCCTTTAGGTCTTGGCAGTGGGTAATTTGCAATCTCCTTGCTTCAGGATGGAAAAAAGTAGAAGAGTTTGTAGTTGATGTCAAGATTGGGGCTTGATCTAGTATTGTCCTCTTCTTGAGTATTAACTCTAACATTGCTACTATAACCATCCAGCTTCACTTCTTCATTGGCCAGCGGTATACCCCAAGGAATATGTCCCAATTTAGGACAATTGCTTATCACCCATTGCTTGGGAAGATGAGGGAGGGATGAAAATGATTTTTCTGGATCTGCTGCAGTTGCATCATCATCATTATCATCATCTATTACTATTGACCAACCTGTCAAATTAGGCATGTTGACGAGGTCAAGTTGTGTTAAGGATGGGAAGAATATTTCTTCTCCTTTTCTCAATTATAATGTTCTTGAGGGCTTCCAAATGAAATAGCTTTAGGACCTGGAGGAAAGCAAATGGACCTGACAACTCAAGACATTCGCATCTTGCACATTCATATAACTCAGCTCTTACTAGATTTGGGAGCAATGACGAATTAATCATCCAAGAAGCAAATTTCATCCCCCTATATCCCTCTATGATCAACTTCTTTATATTTTGATGTGGCTGCAGTTCTTGCAACATGCTTTCTTGCTTTCAAGACTACAGCCTTCAAGAATTAGGGTGTGCATATTCTCTAGTTTTGTGATAGAATTAGGGAGTGCTTTGATGTCACTATTCCAACAAAGGTCAATATGTCTTAGCCTCCTCATATTTCCAATATCCACCGGCAACTATCGAAGTTTACAGTTTCAGAGTTTTAGGGTCTGCAAGCTTTTCAGCTTAGTAATTGATGCAGGGAGTGTCTTAATTCTAGTAGAAGAGAGACCAAGGTACCTTAAGTGCTTCAGTTCATTCATGCAACTTGGTAACTTCATAATATATGTATGATTTAAGTCTAGAACACATAAACAACTGAAATTTGAACTAACTATTCTGTCAACTATTGATTCCCAATTACATTTATTGAGCAAGAGTAGAGTCTGCGTCTTCTAAGTCTCAATACGGGTTCAGTACTACTTTTTGGCAAGGTCAAGCCATGACCAAGAAGTGACACATGTCGAACTCTTTCATGAATATCTGAAATGCTGGACCGTAGACCCACCTTGATCCGACAACACTCAACCCCTGCAACTGATTGAGCAAGATCATGTACAAGGTCATGCATTTTGTAACTTACTATCTTCCCTTTTGAATCTTCTTCTGCATCTTGAAACATGCATCTCCATAGTAAATCAATGAAATATTCTTCACCTATCCTGAAACATGCATCTCCACAGTAAATCAATGAAATATTCTTCACCTATTTCCTCCATACTCCGACTATTCCCTTGAGAAGATTGAATGAACCAATGTGCCATCCATAATTGGATTAGGGTCTCTTTCTTAATCTTATGATCCTTGGGAAATATTGAACAATAGGCAAAGCATTGCTTCAATGTGGACGGAAGATGATCATAGCTCAATCTCAGGGCAGGCAATATTTTATTTTCTTTACCATCAAGTGCTTCCTCTTCCACTCTCCATATTTCATTATTTTGCACATACAACCACTATTTGCTTTCTTTGGGTTTAAAGGACATCAAACTTCCTAGTGCCTTTGCTGCTAAGGGGTACTTCACTACACTTTTCCATGATTTCCTTTCCAATATTCACAAGATTTGGATGCCTTTGTTATTATCCTTGCTCAAATGCCCATTGTTTGAACAGGGACCAGCACTCATCTTCGCTCAATCCCCCCAAATGGTATGCTCTGATGTTAGATGTGCCCATGATTGATGCCACTTTTTCACTCCAAGTTGTTACTAAGATTTTACTACCTACAGAACCACCCGTTAGCAAACCCCTCAACTTAACCCATTTATCTAAATCTTCATTCCACACATCATCCAATACAAGTAAATATCTCTTCCCATCCAATTCTTTTCGAAGATCAGCCTGCAACTGCTCCATTTCTTGGTTGGAACAATCTATATTGGCCCTAATACACTTCATGATCTCTTTTGTTAGCTTTTTCACATCAAAGTCATCCGACACACACACCCACATTCTCAGCTTAAAGTGCTCTACAACACTATGGTCGTTGTACGCCAACTGGGCAAGTGTGGTCTTCCCCAGTCCCCCAATTCCAACAATGGAAATGATGGAAACTTGCTCCTGCTCTCGATTATCGCCACCCCCCAAGTTCAAGTTCGAGTTCAGTAAAAGATCTACAATGTTCTTTTTATCTTGATCTCGTCTGATAACATCAGATGTGTGTACGAAGGAGTGAGTTTGCTCCCTCTCCACAATCGCACTTGGCCTASTATCATGCGATCTCTCCAAAATATGGAATCTGGACATATCTGATGCAATCGCATCAAGATTCTCAATGGTCCTTTTTATTCTATGGCACATCTTAACGCGAAACGCAATGAGATTGAAGAAGTTGTTTACCTCCTCTATTATGCTTCCACGGATCCCCAATTGAAGTCGCAAAGCTTCTGTTGCAAACCATCTACCACATCATCTGCATCGTAAACAGCGTCCTTAGCCTTCTCATCCAATCTTTCACTGAGTCGTTCTAGGCTTTCTCTATTCCTCTGCATCCAGAAGTACAACTTTGATCGCTGATAGTTTGTCCCTGAGCTTTTCGAGATTCTCCTGGGCATTCCATGCCAATCCACCAATCTCTCCAAGAGCAGGAGAGGCTAAATTCACCAAGTTTGTCTCTGAGCTTTTCAAGATTCTCCTGGGCATTCCATGCCAACCCACCAATCTCTCCAAGAGCAGGAGAGGCTAAAAGAGAAAACGAACTCAAGCGAGTGTTTTGGGAGTTAGGTTGGAGGAGTTTGTAAGGCAGTCTATGAAGCACGGAGGACTCACAGCAATTGTCTGTATATAACAATGCAAAAGCGGAGAATCAATTCGGCGTGTTGTTCACGCAACAATCAAACCSACCACATGAGTGCGTAGGGTGTGTAGACTTTTAAGAAAAAACAAATAAAATATAGATGAATTCACGAAGAAAAGAAACGAAGCAAATGCTTTTGGGGGTTTTTACTGTTTAGTCCTTTTTTTATTATCTCTAAAAAAGAGAAAGTTTTCTGGTAAAACGCTTCTATTTCTCACGTTAAAAGAGAAGGAAACAACCCTTTTCACACACAAACCTAACTTTTTCACACATATATAAGACAGACTTGATACCATGCTTCTCACATTTCACTCACAAATAAAGGACCGACAATACATTAAACAAAGTATATTAAATATATACTTTCTTTATAGGCATTAGGAATTGCCACTAGCCACCTAACATGGTTTATCTATTTTTTAACTCTACTTTTTATTAGGAAATTAATTAGTCCCTATTTTTTCCTAAATTATCTCTATCTCTCTTTAATTCCTAGATTATCTCTAATATATATTTATCCTCTCTCCCACTTCTCATCTATGTCAATATAAAGCAAAGTTTCAATTAAAACATTTAATAATTATTTAATTACTATAATGAAATTATATTAATAATTTTAAAATATTTATTAAAAACACAAAAAATAATTATAATAGGTTTAATAATATTCATGTTATTAATAATTTTATATTTTTATGAAATTCATAATGAAATTATGTAATGATAATATAAATTATAATTTTATGGATTATTCAATTTAATAACTAAATAATATTTTAAAACATAAATAAAAAATTATTTAAATAACAAAGTATTAAAAAAAGCTAAATAATTATATAACAAATTGTTTAAAATTACATAATAGAATTAAATAAATAAAATTTAAATAACAAAAATATTAAATATTTTACGTATTATTTAAACATTTAATATAATTAAATGTTAACCAGTTAACATAACGAAATTATCTAATAAATTTTAAAACCTTTTCTTAAAAGTAGAATAATAATTATAATATATTTCATAAATTTTGAATTAATAATAATTTTATATTTTACAATATTAATAACGAAATTATCTTATAATAGTATAAATTATAATTTCAAGGATTATTAAATTTAATAAAAATTTAATATTTTAAAATTTTAAATAATTAAATAAAATTAATAACTAAATCATATCTTATATATTATTTCAAAAAAAAGAGTAAATAACAAAATTATGTTATAACTTTAAAAAAATTATCAAAAGTACAAAAGTAATTATAACTACTGGGGCCCTATGCAATGCACGGGATGTGGCACCTCTCCCTGTCCCTTGCCCCTATAGTCAAGACACTCTATCCCATCCCTACCCCGTCCGTAGTGGCGAGCAAGTTGGAGGCGAGGTATCCATTCCCTGTTAGGGATGGGGAAACCCCAAATTTTCCCCACCCAAGGCAACCACCTAAATATAATCTAATTTGTTCATATTTTACAAATAGGATTATGGGAATTTGGGGCATTTTAGGAATTGAACTATAACAATTTGGGGGTATTTTATAAATGAAATTGTGGGATCCTAGGATTATAAGAATGTGATTTAAAACTTAGAGATGTTTTAAAAGTCAACATTAAATCTACTAATATTTTACTAATTTACCATCAGGTTTGGGGAATTATATGCAATCCCTATCCCCTGATTTGGAGCAAAAATATTTTCCCCATCCCCACCCTGTCTCTTCCCCATCCCTATTTAAGATTTGAGAAAACTTGCCCTGTTCAGGGCGGGGCAGGGTATTATTTATGTTTTATTATGTGCTATTTTTTAATAATTATTTATGTTTGATATACTATTTTTAAATAAATTTTAAATATTTTCAATATAAAAAAATTGAATACTAAATCATATTTTAAACATTATATAAAAAAACAAAAAAATAGATTAAATAACAAAATTATGTATTAACTTTAATAAGAATATAAAATATAAGTAAATGAAAAAATAAAAATTATTGAAATAGCGGAAGTAGATTTAATAACTTAGAGGTGTTAGAGCTTTTTACTAAGGTAAATACTAAAACCTAATTATAAATACTAAAACCTTAATAACATATTCTATGTTTTTGAATATTTTATTCTTTATCTCCTTTTTTGTTGTCTTCCACCCATAGCTTGCTGCCCATGAAAGATCTATTATAAGTCATAATTCATAATAACCTATAGTCATTTCAAACATGTTTTTCTGAATTTTATACTTAAAGAACAAATAAAAATATCAACAAACAAATACTAATAAAATATAGGATTAATATATATATATATATGGTGAAAGTTGAGTTAAGATCTGAGATTAAGAAGTTCTACGAGATTTTTAAGGGATGGGATGAAGGTTGGGTCGGGCCTAGCCCAAACTTCGAGTTGGGTTGAGTTGGGCAAGGGTTGAAGGAATTTAGTTAGGGTTAGGGTTAGGGTTAGGGTTGGGTAAGTCGGTTTGGGTTAGGGTTAGGATTGGGGGTTTAGAACTTAGGGTTGGACTAGGGTTGGCCTCAACCTGACCTAACATGGCCTGGCCTGACTTTGTAGTCCTACTTTTTATTAGTTATTTATTGTATTTATGTTATAAATATATTTTCAATAATTGTGTATTTTCGCTATAAGTTTTCAATAATTATTGGAGAATAAACTATTGTTACTTGTTAAAGTTTAGACTATTAATTTAGCTAAAATTATGAGTGTTCACTAGGCAATTCAGTTTATTTGGAGATTGTTTAGCTAGCCAAACTAATCTAATCAGGTTAGGGAGTTGGTCACTCAAAACCGATCGACCAACCATTAGTGAAAACTAACCATTGGTTAATTAATAAATGTTCACATTTTTAATGTTTAGCGTAATTTACATTAGTCATTGTAATATAATAATTTTTCATTAGATTTTTACAACAATTATTTATTCAYAAATGATATTACTAATTGGCATAATTTACTAAAAATCAATAATTATAGGTAACAATTATCAAATAATTCAAGGAAACTCTTTAACTAATAATCCATATTTTTTTAAATAAATAATAATTAAAAATCTTAGGAAAATTAAATTAGGAAATTAATCTACTAGAAATTGTTTCATATTTATTTAAATAACAATCCATTATTATTATTTTAGTAAATAATTATGAAATAACTTAGGAAAATTATTAAATCTATCGACACTAGTCTAGACCACTTGGTTGACTTCAACCACTATTGGCTTTACATTAATTAACAACAAGTGATATAATTTTAATTAAAAATAATGTAATTTACCATAGTTACATTAGTTTACTATAATTACATCACATTGACTAATAGTAAATAATTTAGGCTTAAAAAGTAAATAATTTACATTAATTTATTTTTATTGTAAATAACTAATTTACTATACATTTTGCTAATCAACAACAATTTCAGTAATTTTTGAAAATTATCATAAAATATTGTAATTTAATTTATTGTTAGTTAATTAATTATTGAAAAGTATTAGAATTGTAGGGATGGCAATTTTCTCTGTAAAACTAGGGCCCTACCCTGCCCCACCTATTTTCTCGAATTTTAAATAAGGATGGTAAAGAGATAGAGTGGGGATGAGGAAAATATTTTTACTCCAAATCAAGGATAGGGAAAATATTTTTGCTCCTAATCAGGGATGGGGAAGGGATGGGATTTGCATATAATTCCCCAAACCCGATGGTAAATTTGTAAAATATCAATAGATTTAACATTGATTTTTAAAATATCTTTAAGTTTTCCTCATATTCTTATAATGCTAGGATCCCACAATTTCATTTATAAAATACCCCTAGATTGCCATAATCTAATTCCTAAAATACCCCCAAATTCCCATATCCTATTTGTAAAATATCCACAAATTAGATTGTTTTTAGGTGGTTGCCTCGGGTGGGGAAAATTTGGGAATTCCCCATAGCCAACAGGGAATGGTTGCCTCTCCTCGAACCCATCCCACCACCAAGGACAGGGTGGGGATGGGGTAGAGTGTCTTGACTACGAGGGCAAGGGACATGGAGGAGTGCGCCACCCCGTGCATCACACAGGGCCCCGCTTGTAGGTATACTAAAATACAACAGCCTAGAAATTTTCTCCTTTTTCTCCTTTTTTATTTTTTTATTCCATGTCATTTTTAAAACAACCAATGAGATTCTCTCATTCTCCATAAAAATTATCTAAAATCTCTTTCTCTCTCTCCCCCACAGATTCTCAATAACCTAAATAATATCCTCTCCTAAAGTACATCCCCCACTATCCCTCACTTTCTCCTAAATTATCTCTAGTTCCATTTTATCCTCTCCCCTACTTTTTAAAAATTATTTAAATATTCGAACAAAATTATATATAACTCTAAAAATTTATTAAAAACACAAAAAAATAATTATAATAGATTTAATATTGTTCATGATGTAGGTGCATGTGGTAGGGCCTAGGATGGAGCCACATGGCATCAGTCGGATGCAATCCTAGCCGTGCTGCCAACCACCTCCAATTACTCCGAGGCATGGTCAAGTATAAATAGGGGTCCCCCCTCTCCAAGTAAACCACCTTGCTTATTCTTGCTCCCCAACCCTCTTGCTCCTGAGTGACCTCTTCTAAGCTATCATCTTAGACCTCATCCAAGGCCTCTTACGCACTTGACTAACTTGAACATCGGAGTCTCTGCCCCTGGGATAACACCTAGGGTCTTTGATGTGTGGTCTCTTACTCTCAAGATTGGAAACATCGGCCTCAACTAAAGAAGCGGATTTACTTTGTTTCCCTCGGCCCATCCTTGGCAGCAACAATTGGTGTCGTCTATGGGAAACATTGCTAAGACTTTCCCTAAGTGAACACTTAATTCAAAACAATTAAGCTTCCAACAATGGCTGATAAATAGGACAATAATCCTAACTCTCAAAACCTGGTCACCATGGACCAATTCAAAATGGTCCTTGATAGACTAGACAAGGTGGGGCACCTGACAGGAGGCCACCCACAAGGTAGCCACCCCATTGGGAGCCGGGGGCAGTACAACGGGCGCTCTACTCACACCCCGCTGGTCTAACGCCCCCTCGGCCATCACAAGGACGACCCCTCAGCATCCAACAGTAGTAGTCAATGCGCTAGCAAGTCGTTGAAGACATCATGCCTCCCCAACCAACGGGGAAATGAACCAATTGGGTTCCATGACAACCACCGGGACCACGAACGTTACCATCGTGTAGAGAGCCATCGAGACAAGGGTGGGCGCTCTAGTCACTACAACCCTCCTTCGAAAGCTAGAGGCCGATACCATGCCTCTCCCTTGCCAATATCGGACCTCCGTGATCTCCTTAATGATCGTCGAGCTCAAAAAATTTAGGATGTACCAATGTCTGAGATCTCCGAGAACCAAGTTGACCCGTTCCACATTGGAGAGGACTAGGATGAGGCCTAGGCCCCCATTGACAGAAAAATCAGTGACCTACAGGTGCAACTTAGTGCCATGAAAGACGAGTTATGACAAGTGAAGGAGGGCCGAGGTGATGCCTCCACTAGGTAGAACCCTTCCTCCACCAGGACGAATGCCTTTGCCAACTTCATTACCTCGGAGGTGCTCCCACCTCACTTCAAGGCTCCCACACAAGAAACATATGATGGAACCATTGACCCGGATGACCACTTGGAAATCTTCTAAGTGTTCATGCTCATGTACGGATACTCTGACACCTTGACGTGCCGAGCTTTCCAGGAAACTTTCAAGGGAGCAGCGTGCAAATGGTTTCCATGCTCCCTCCTCGGTCCATTAACATGTGGGAACAATTTTCCGACCTCTTCCTCTCCCACTTTGTTAGTAGCCAATGGTGCCAAAAGACCATCATCTCCCTCATGTCAATCTGATAGAAGCACGGAGAGAGCCTCCGGCCCCGCATTAGTCGCTTAAAGAAAGAAGTACTCGAGGTCCGAAACCATGACCCCTCGGTCTCCATGCATGCAGCCATCATCGCCCAAGAACAAGGCAGAATTCCTGAAAAAGGCGTAGAAGTATATCGCCGCCGAGGATGCCTCGGCCGAGCGCCTCCAAGAAAATGAGGCCAACCCCAATCGAGGGTCTTCAGAGAAGAAGAGAAAGGATAGAGACAACCGCTATCACAACCACCACCACAACAACAAAGATGCCAACAAGAAGCCACTGGCCCCATCTTTCAACAAATACATGCCACTCAACTCCACCAAAATTCATATTCTTATGCAAGTAGGAAAGGAGGACTATGTGAAGTGGTCGACCAAGATAAAGAGGAACCCCAAGAGGGGTAATCCAAAAAATGAGATCGAGTCCCTCATCTTTTGTGGTCACTTGAAGGAGTACATGGGTGGAGACACCGGTGCCTCATCCTCACAGTAACAACAACATCATACCTTGGTCAGGGTTATCGACGTCATCGTAGATGGACGATGTCATCTCCTTGTTGGTCAATTACTTAAAGGGGGTCTTGATGCCCCATGATGACACATTGGTGGTTTCAATAACCATCACCAATTACATGGTGAAAAGGGTCATTGTGGATAGCAGGTCTTCGGCCGACATCCTCTTCTACAACACTTTCGAGAAGATGAAACTGACACCAGATTGATTATAACCAGTTGACATGCCACCAGTTGGCTTCTCTGAAGCTGTCATCAAGCCTAAAGGAAGAATCACCCTGCTAGTCATGGTAGGGGCCAAGCCTCAGTAGGTGACCARGATGACCAAGCTCTTGGTCATAAAAATAGCCTGCCCCTACAATGCTATCATTGGGAGACCGGCCCTTCATCCACTCAAGGCGGCCATCTCCTCCTACCACCTTGCCATGAAGTTCCCCACCGACCATGATGTTGGAGTCATCCAGGGGAACCAACAGACCGTCAGGCAATGCTATGTGGTAGCACTAAAAGGCAAGAATAAGGAATCCCTACCATTAAAAGGGCTCGACCTCAAGGATGAACCAACAAGCCAAGGCCAACTAGCCAAGGCCAACTAGCCAAGGACCTCGTCTCGGTTCCCCTAGATGAGGTCGAGCCTGAGAAGATGTTGCACATCGGGTCCAGCCTTCCTCCAGACACCCTTTATGAATTGGTAAGCTTCCTTAGATCTAATGCCGACATCTTTCCTTGGTCTGTCGTAGACATGCCCGGAATTGACCCCTCGATCATTACTCACATGCTAAGCATGGACCCAAGCTGTAGGCCAGTTTAGAAAAAGAAAAAGAGGAACTTTGCACTGGAGTATTAGAAAGCCATCAGAGAGGAGGTAGACAATCTACTCGATGTTGGCTTCATTCGAGAGGTACACTACCCTAATTGGTTGTCCAATGTGGTCATGGTCAAGAAAGCTAATGGAAAATGGCGGATCTATATTGTTTTCATAGACCTTAAGCAATTTTGTCCCACCAAAGACAGCATTCCTTTGCCGAGGATTAGCCACCTCATCGATACCACCGCAGTGTACAAGCTATTAAGCTTCATGGACCAACTAGCCGAGGACCTCAGTCATCATTTGAGCATGGCACCTACTACTACAAGGTTATGCCCTTCGCCTTGAAGAACGCTAGAGCAACTTACCAACGGCTTCTGGACAAACTCTTCAAGGACTAGATGGGAAGAAACGTCGAACCCTATGCGGACGACATAGTAATGAAGAGCCTGAAGGCCAACCAGCACACCTTGGACTTTGGCGAGACCTTCGTGGGGATGAGAAAGTACAACATGAAGCTCAATCCCAACAAGTGTGCTTTTGGCATCACTTCGAGCAAGTTCTTGGGCTTCGTCGTCACTCAACGAGGAATTAAGGCCAACCCAGAATAGATCCATGCCAAACTCAATATGGCGCCACCTTGGTCTATCAATGAAACACAAAGGCTCACTGACTGAGTGGTTAGCCTTAACCGATTCGTGTTGAAGTCAGCTAAACGCTGCATACCCTTCTTTTAACCCATCAAGAAGTTAAAGGACTTCTAGTAGACCGAAGATTGCTAGAAATCCTTCGACAAGCTGAAGACCTACCTCGCCTCGTCCCCTTTACTCACACGACCCCTTCCAAGAGAAACACTATTCCTATACCTCTCGTTCGGGGATGAGGCCATCATTTTTGTTCTTGTTCAAGAGGACGAAGGCATGCAACAACCAATCAACTATATAATCAAGGTCCTATGCAACACTGAGACCAGGTACCCCAAGGTGGAGAAGTTAGCCTTCGTGTTAGTGGTCTCGGCCAGGAAACTCGGGCCCTATTTCCAAGCTCATAGCATCACGGCCTTGACCAACCAACTCCTAAAGCCTGTGCCATTCAAGCCCAACACCTCGGGTTGGCTGACCAAGTGGGCCATTGAGTTATCTGAGTTTAACCTACACTATCAGCCGAGACTTGCCATCAAAACACATGCCTTAGTGGATTTCTTGACAGAGTGTACCTTCAACAAGCCCCTCGGCCAAGCTCCCGTGGAAGATGAGGGACCTCGATCGACCTAGAGATTGTTTGTAGATGGATCTTCCAATGCCAAAGGAAGTGTATCAGGCCTTATACTTCTCACCCTAGACAAAAACGTGGTGGAGTATGCACTGAGATTTGGCTTTCCAGCCTCCAACAATGAAACCGAGTACGAAGCCCTATTCACCTGACTACAACTTGCCAAGGACCTTGGAGCCCAACACATCAAAGTCTTCAGCGACTCTCAGTTGGTGGTGAACCAAATGAACAAAGAGTACGAGGCTAGAGAACCAAACATGGCCAAGGTACAAGAGCTAGCCTACCACTTCTAGCACCTCGCCTTGCAAAAAGTCCCACAAGTCGAGAACATGAGAGTCGATGCCCTATGCAAGTTGGTGAGTACCTCGGGCTTAGCCCTCAGCCACACTATGCATGTTAAGAAGCTACCATGGCCCAACATTGAGGAAGTACAAGTGCTACTAGTACAAGCGGAGTCCTATTGGATGGACTCTATCCTGGCCTATTTGTAGCACGTGCAACTCCCCTCTGATAGGAATGAAGAAAAGAGAGTTCGAAGATAGGCTTCACACTACATCGTCCTCAAAGGCAAGCTACACTGGAGACTCTTCACCCTGCCCTTCTATGCTCCGAGAGATGCATGAAGGCATCCAGGACAACCAACTCGGGGGTAGAGCCTTAGCACAAAAAGCACTAAGTCAATGGTACTTTTGGCTGACCATACAGAAAGATGTAGTCGAGCTAGCGCAGAAGTGTAACAAATGYCAGAGACATTCCAACATCTCCCATTGACCAGCCACTACTCTCTTAGCCCTCAATAGTCCATGGCCCTTCAGCAAGTGGGGAATGGACCTCCTCAGCCCCTTCCCATAAGTCACTAGGAACAGGAAGTACCTCATCATCGCAATAGACTACTTCACCAAGTGGGTCGAAGCCGAGCCCTTGGAAATCATAATGGCCAAGATGATCCAAATCTTCTTTTGGAAGAACATTTGCCACTTTAGCATCCTCCACATGCTTGTTACTAACAAACGGAATGCAATTCGACGATGCCAAGTTTAAAGAGTGGTGTGCGAGCCTCAGCATCAAGCAGTAGTACACTTTGGTAGCCTACCCCCAAACCAACAACATAGCCGAGGTCACCAATAGGCCATACTGGAAGGGCTGAAGGCAAGGTTGGATAGAGCCAAGGGCCTTTGGGATGATGAGCTATATAGTCTCCTATGGGCCTATCGGACGACACCTTGGATAGCCACAAGTGAGACCCCATTCAAATTAACTTATGGGACCGAGGCCATCATTCCATCAAAGATTAACTAGCTAATCCTCCGAACTGAGATGTACAATGAAGCTAAGAATGATGAAGAAATTAGAAACAATTTAGACCTGTTGGAAGGTGCTCGAGAACAGGCTCAACTCAAAGTTATGGCCTATTAGAAAAGAGTTGCCTACTACTACAACTCTTGAGTAAAAGAGTAACACTTCAAAGAAGGTGACCTTGTCCTTAAGAAAGTCATGGTGCCCGAGCTCGGTGTTGGAAAGCTCGGTCCTAATTCGGAAGGACCCTACAGGATTAGACAGGTGGTCGGCCCCAACACCTTTCAACTAGATTACTTGTGTGGAAGACTAGTACCTCATACTTGGAATTCTGAAAACCTCTAGATGTACTACCAATGATATGTAATCTTTTGTAAACAGAGCTTATCAATGAAAAGTGCAAAGTTCCTCCCACCTTGGCTTCAACTTTAGTGTAAACGTTCTTACTACACTCAACTGCTAGGACCTCTCGGCCACACGACTAGCCACAACACACAACCTTCAYCATGGTTATATGCTTAGATTGGATGATGACCAAGGCAAATGACTTTTAGAGAGTCACACACTTACATGCCTTTTTGCTAAGGCTGAGAACCTCGAGGACCTCAGCCAATGACATTGGCCCGCTACCTAATGAACAAATGCACTAAAATGAATCAGCTACTTAGCTAAGACAGGAACACCTTGTGACCTCAGCTAGACACCATTATCAAGGCCTCAACTGCATGCGAGTTCACCCTCTAAGTCCTTAAGGAAGGTTATGCTAGGAAGGCTAAGGCATTCACCTCCTTTTCCTTCTCGCTAAGGAGAGGGGCCCCGAGTCCTCAACGATAGAGCTTGGCCTCGACCTAACTACCTTGGAGGGAATGAGGAACAAGCTAAGAGAGCTAAGGCGTTTAGCTCCCTTTCCTTCCCTCTAAGGAAAGGGCCCCGATCCCTCGACAGCGAAGCTCGGCCTCGAAGGGGGCCATCGGCTGCTAAGCCACTTAACTTAAGTTCCTATGTGAATGGCTAAGTAATGAGCAACCAATTTTTACTACTTGTGACCTCTTAGAGGGGGGCATCGGCCCCTAACGCATCAAAAAAGAAAGAAAGAAGAAAAAGGACACAAATTAGACAAAAACTCAATTCATTTCATTGTTGTATCCTTTGAAGCTCTAAAAATTGTCAAGCCCCAGTTAGGGGAGGCCGAGCCCCTTAGAAAAAAAAGACTAAACAAAAGAAAAACATATGTGAGCAAGGATGAACAAAAGGAGACCCTATGACTCTTCAAACTCTAACGTCTACACTCTCCTTAGCCACTTTAGTCTACACGGGCTGTTCTTCGCTGGTCTGGCCCTTGGATGGCTGCACCTCATCGGCTGGCAAGGGTCCCTCGGCCACTAGATCGAGCTGAATCCCTAGCTAGCTAATGACGAAGTCAGGAAACAGAGCCAACACTTGGGCCTTGGTGTCCTTGATGCCCTCCAAGTAAGAGGTGACACCAAATTCGGCCAACTCCTTCGCGTAGGCCTGGGTGGTCTTCCATTCCTTCGTGGCCTGGGATGAGGCCTCCTTGGCCCTCTTCTCAGCTACCTCGAGCCCATCCTGCACTGAGCGTAGCTTCTCCTTGGCCGCCTTCAGCCTCCCCTCCATCTCCTTCTGCTTCGCCTAGAGAAGCCCGATTAGCCCTCAGTTGTTCCCTCTCAGCCGCGACCTTGGCCTCCAAGTCCTTTCGGTGGGTGCGTTCCTCACACATCGCACAAAAGGCCGCCTCTCAGCCACTTTCAGCCTTGGCCAACTAATGCTCCAGCTGCTCCCTCTTCTCCTYCGAGACCTTCACTTGCTCCAAGAGGACCTCAACCTTGTCACAAAGGCTGATGGTAGTTGAAGATGCCYGCAAGGAAGAAATGACTGTTAGCTAGGGGGAAATAAGAAAAAGAGGAAATTTGGCTAAGCATTCGAGAAGAAGAAGCTCACCTCGGCCATCCAATCCAACAAGATGTTCGAGACACCATGCACACTCACTTCAGTCCAGGATTGTCAGTCCCTGGCCGGGAGCATCCTAGTCAGTAGGGGAAAATTCCCGATCAGTACCCTGTACTTTGGCTCAAGTGACAATTAGGTCCCCAAACTTTAAAATGCGACAATCTAGTACCCGAACTTTCAAAATGTGACAATCCAGTACCCAAACTTTCAAAATGTGACAATCCAGTACTTTCCATTAACCAGTCCGTTAATCAGCCGTTAGGTGACATTTGAAAAGTCAAAAATGCCCTAAGAATGCCATCTAATTYTCTTTATCAACCATCCAAAAATTGACAACAAAATGAACAGTCTCAAATTCTAAATTCTTCTAAATAGTCACCAGCTTTGTTGAAAAGAAGAGGCTAGGATTTGGGACTGTTCAGTTTTTTGTCAACATTTGGATGGTTGATAAAGAGAATTAGATCACATTTGAAGGGCATTTTTGACTTTTCAAATGTCACTTAACGGCTGATTAATGGACTGGTTAACATAAGGTATTGGATCATCACATTTTAAAAGTTCGGGTACTGGATTGTCGCATTTTAAAGTTCAAGGACCAAATTGTCACTCGAGCCAAAGTACAGGGTACTGATCGGGAATTTTCCCATATATCTATATCTATCTATCTATCTATCTATCTATCTATCTATCTATCTATATAGTCAGGTTGGTTCGATTTTGGTCTGTTTACAAATGGCCAAACCAAAAATGAACCAGCCTGGTCAGGTTAGGAAATTTCTAAACCAAAGTTGATTAGAAAATACTAGAGAACCAACCAACTCAAGTCAAGTTTGGTTGGGTTGGTCAGCTTCATTAGTTTGATGAACCATCCTACCTAAAATTAATTATTGTTATTTTTGTATTACAAAAAAAAACTATTAAAAGTACTATATAAAATATAAGTAATTACTGATTATTTAAAAATTAAAATATAAAATAATTGTATACTCTTAGGTATTTGTATTGTTTAGCTTTCACTTAACGAAGACCATGCATCACACGGGTCCCTATTAGTATGAAAATAAATGGAACTAAGTATCCATTTAATTGGAATCGGTATCAAAATCGAAATCCTTCAGAAATGGCATCAGAATTGCTATTCCTATAGTTTGTTTTGTTAGTAGGAATGAGATTTCATTTCTAAAGGAGAGATAGGAAATGGCCATTCCCTCCAATGGAGGAATGCCATTCCAGTAGGAATGAGAATAGGATTTCGATTCTTCCCGACTAAACAGTTGGACTTGGAATAAACCATTTCGATTCCGATTCCACACCCCTATACCCAGAAACCAAATGGGGCCTAAGTAATTACGGTGTTGACATGAGGAAAGCTTGAGAAGCCAAAAATGCTTGAGAATCAAGAACTGATGTGGCATCACAGTCACAAGATCTGTGATAAAAAAAAAATGTTGGCATGCAGTACCAATATAGCATGCCACCTTGAAAAGCTTAGATGGACACAAAAATAAATTAATGGAAACCAGTCACTAAGTGACATTTGAAAATATGCAAATTTCCTCTATCAAAGTGCCAATTTAGTATTTACCATTAATCAGCCGTTAAGTGGCATTTGAAAACATGCAAATTCTCTTTTGAGTATAATCTAATTTTCTTTATCAACCATCCAAGTGCTGACAAAAAATGAGTAGTCCCAAAACCTTGCCTCTTCTATTCAAGAAAGTTAGGGTCACATCTTAGTGGGGGGCATTCTAGTGACTCCAACTTTCTTGAATAGAAGAGACAGGATTTGGGACTGTTCATTTTTTGTCAATGTTTGAACAGTTGATAAAGAAAACTAGATGACATTCAAAGGAAATTTGTGTCTTTTCAAATGCCACTTAACGGCTGGATAATGATAGATTTTAAATTGGCACATTTTTAATGTGGGTACTGAATTATAGTATTTTAAAGTTTGGAGATCAAAGTACCATTAGGCCCAAGATACAAGGTACTAACCAGGAATTTTCTCTTAATTTATGTAACTCAATTGAGTTATTAATATATTAGTTTTAGTCTGCATTATTTTCACTATATAAACTCCAMCGTTACCGTTAGGGTTTTAGTCAAATAAATTCTTCTTAAATTACTTGAACCTCCTCTATATAGTTTGACATCTACAAAAGCCCATCATTGTAGTACATTTTCCTAAATGCCCTTATCAATTATTAAAATTAATAAATAACAACTTAGTTAACCCGTAATTTAAAGCTTATAAATGAAAATGAAAATATACAGCCTCGCTCCTCCTGCATCGTTAGGGTACTTTTTCTTTTTAATAGTAGTGGATGCTAAAGAAAAAGTAGAAGATATAAATATCCACCATGAATTCATGTAGACTTTAACATTAAAAAAAAAAAATGATGACTCTAGCATCCAGTATGAAAAAATAGAAAATATTAATATCTAGTATTTCTTTGCGATGCTCCTTTTTCTTTTTCTTTTTAAACTTGGAATATTGAATTGGATGGGTTCTTCATCCACCATCAAAAAGCAAGCAGCTACTTCCAGGAAGCCAAGATAAGCTCCAATGTTGAGATTTTTATCTAGGTTTTGTTCTCAAAAAGCTAGCTGGATTGTGACATGGAACTGTTATAAGTCTAATAATACAAGATTCAAGCAACAACTACTCCAAAGAATAGAATAACTTGCAATTTGAACAAGGGGATATTTATTATCTCATCTAGAAAGATACACACGTCTCATGCATTATACTAATCTTTATTCTTTTATTATAGTAAAAAAATTATTAAAAAAACAAAGAATTACAAGAAAAGTGATTAGAAGCCCCCCAAAAAAGCAACTGCGTTACTCTACTCTTGATGTTACAATAAATCAAAATTATAGAAATTAAATAGAAATCAGTAGTGAATAATAGAAAATAAAAATAAGCTATTATTTCTAAGGAATGTAAATAAGTTATTATTTAAAAACTCAAAATAAGTTTTATAATTTTACAATGCGAGACAAGTTAAAAACTGATTTTAGTAAGAGAAAAAACTATTTTTCAAAACATGTGTACAGGTGTTTTCTTCATGTTATTGATCAATCAAATCCCATTAAATTTAATCTTTAATAAGATTAAAATCCAACAGAAGGGAAACTGGATGTTCAGATATAAGAAGAAAAGAAAAACCCTAGAACTAATATGCTGGTTAAAATTAATGGAAGAACAGAGAAGAAACAAAAAACAAAAGGAGAGAAAGATATGATCTCTTGTGTAATTCCTAACAATTGCCACAATGATCACTGTTTATAGAAACGAAGACACTAGCATAGGAAACAGAAGTTCCAGGAAAATATCCAAATGCACTACTCCCGTCAATTGTTTTGTAATGGAGATATTGAAACTACAAATATGCCCTTGTCGGTGTTAGTATAGAAAAAAAGTATACATTTCAGAATACAACATTGTATACTCTAGCTTCGAATGAGAATGGTGTTTATGTTAATAGGGTGGTTTAAGTAATTATGTTCAACTCCTACTTTGGCCTTCGTTGTTCAATCAATTAAAAGCACCACGTAACCAACCTAAATAAATCGAATAACATCGTTGGGAGTATTTATGAATCGTTTGTCATGGGCAATAGTGGGAGTTTAAAATTACTCATTGTATCAGAATTTTCCATTGGGACAATTAGGGAACATCTAGGATACTGGAAAGTAGGGGTGTCAATTGAATTGGATTTGGTCCAATCCAATGCAATGTGAGTCCATTACTAATGTAGGGATACTTGGCAGGCCTCAGATCATGCCATGTGGCATTGGCCAAATCAAATTCTGGCTGTCCATCGCTAACCGCTTCCAACCACTCTTAAGGATATTCACAAACACATTCAGAATCCCAAGAGAATTGCTTCTAATTACTAAAGACTAAGTTCTGAGCTCTCTTCTCTTGCCATGTGGCATTGACCAAATCAAATTCTGGCCGTCCATCGCTAACCGCTTCCAACCACTCTTAAGGATATTCACAAACACATTCAGAATCCCAAGAGAATTGCTTCTAATTACTAAAGACTAAGCTCTGAGCTCTCTTCTCTTGCCTGGTTTAACCCTTCTTAACCCTTCTTAAACACCCAAGGCCTTTGACGTATACTCTTTTTTGTAGATCAAACCTGTCGAACTCGGGCATTAGTGAAATCCCCTTGTTGTCCTCAGCCTAATATTTGGCAGTAATAATTGAAGTCGTTTGTTGGAATGTTTTCAAGACTTCTATTTAAGCAAATTAACTTAATCAATCAAACATCCAACATGGCTGACAAGCAAGAAACATCCCTAGTGCTCAGAACCTAGTCACGATAGACCAATTCAAGTTGGTCCTAGATAGGCTGGACAACGTAGGGCAACGCCTGGTCGGCCAAGCAAAGGCCAACCCCTCAACATCCAAAAGTAGCAGTCAATGGGCTAGCAAGCCCCCATCGAAGACCTCATGGCTCCTCAGCTGGAGAGGTGAGACCGCAGGTTCCCACGACAATCGTAGGGACCACAATCGTCACCATTGCCACACAGTGAACAACCGAGACGAAGGTGGGTGCTTTGGCCACTATAGTCTTCTTCCAAGGGCTAGAAGCCGACGCTACGCCTCTCCCCCACCAGTGTCTGACCTTTGCATTCTTCTCAACGATCGCCAAGCTTGCGAAGGCCAAGACATGCCAACATCTGAGCACTCCAAGAATAGGGCCAACCCATACCATGTGAAAGGAAATCTAGACGAGGTCAAGACCCCAATTGATTGATGTCTTAGTGACCTTTAGGCACAAATAGGCGCCACCCAAGATAGATTCAACACGTAAAAGAGGGCTGAGGTGATGCCTCCACTAGTCAGAACCTCTCATCCACCCAGATGGAGGCCTTCTTCATTGACTTCATCACCTCGGAGCCACTCCCACCTTACTTCAGTGCTCTCACTCTAGAAACCTATGATAGGAGCATAGATCCAGATGACCACTTGGAAAGCTTTAAGGCACTCATGCTCCTCTATGGGTACTCTGATGCYCTGATGTGTCGAGCCTTCTAAGCCACCTTCAAGAGAGCAACACATAGATAGTTCTCCATGCTCCCCCCTCGGTCTGTCAACTCTTGGAACCAATTTGCATATCTCTCTCCCACTTTGTCAGTAGCCGACAATGTCAGATGATTGCCGTTTCCCTAATATCCATCAAGTAGAAATGCGGACGAAGCCTTTGGGCATACATGGATCGATTCAACCGAGAAGAGCTCAAAGTAACGGATCTTGACCCCTTGATCTTCATGCATGCGATCATTAGCGGCCTTCGGCCCAGACTCCTCAACTGGTCCATCTCTAAGACTCTGCCTTGGAATAAGGCCAAGTTCTTGAAAAAGGTACAAAAATACATCACCATCTTGGAGGCTGAAGCCAACAAACGCCTCTAGGAGCCAGAGGCCGAGCCCAACTGAGGGGTCACAGACAAGAAGAGGAAAGAAAGGGAAGACCGTGGCCACGACCACACCAACAAAGATAGCGAGAGGCCATCGACCCCTTCAACAAATACATGCCACCAAATTCCACCCAAACACATACTAATGMAAGTAGGGAAGGAGGAATACATGAAGTGGTCGGCCAATCTGAAGAGGAACTCTAATGCAAGCAGTACTATAAGTATCACTACGGCACCAACCACGATACCGAGGACTACTACAAACTCAAAAATGAGATCGAATCCCTCATCCGTCGTGGGTACCT
This sequence comes from Nelumbo nucifera, assembly GCF_000365185.1. Next base: position 89,670 of record NW_010729205.1, read on the forward strand.
GAAGGAGTATATCAGGGGCAATGTAGGCATCTTGTCCTCACAACAACAGCAACAGGCTAGGCCCCAAGCCCATCACCCCCTAGCTAGAGTCATTGAAGTTATCGTTGGGGGCTTGGCCTCAAGTGGAGCATTGGCCTCAGCTTGGAAGGTATACACCAAGCAATACAACATCCAGGGCTYAACGCCTAAAAGGCCGAGGTCGGAAGACACCCTTCMTTTTTCGATGATGACTTACAAGGGGTTTCACTACCCCATGATGATGCATTGGTAGTGTCTATGATCATCGCTAACTACATGGTGAAGAGAATCATCATAGACGACAGTTCCTCAACCAACATTTTGTTCTACGATACATTTGAGAAGATGCATCTAATGCCAGATCAGCTGCAACCTATGAATGTGCCACTAATCGGGTTCTCTAGAGTTATCGTTAAGCCTAAAGGGAAGATTGCCTTACTAGTCACAGTAGAGGCCGAGCCTTAACATGTCACCTAGATGACTGAGTTCTTGTTTGTAAAGATAGACTCCCCATACAATGCCATCATAGGAAGGCCAACCCTTCATGCACCCAAGGTGGCCATTTCATTTTGTCACCTTTGCCATGAAATTCCCCACCGAACATGGCATCGGAGTAGTCAGGGGAAATCAGCAAGCTACCATACAATACTACATTGCAGCATTAAAAGGAAATAACTAAGAAGCCTTATAATTGGAAGGGCTCAACCTTAGGGACGAACCAGCGAGCCAAGGCTAGCTGGCTGAGGACCTCATCTCAGTTCTCCTAGACAAGATCGAGTTCGAAAAGACGATATGAGTCGGTGTGAGCTTTGGGAAGCTTATGGCCGGCTCAAAAGARATGGAGTTGCCACCCATTTTTTAGAGGAAATGGGCTCTCATTTTTAGGTTTGAAAAGTTCATTTTAAGTCTTTGATAGTGACTCCATTTTCCATGGGAAAGGTACAACCAAGAGATTTTGGGTTCTAAGAATTAGGAGAGGGAAGGTATTAGGAACCTCTCTCCCCAAGTTGCTGTAGCAACCCAATATGAGAGTTTTTTAGGTTTAGTTTCTTTCAAAGAAAAATAAAATGGTTGCAAGAGTTCCTTAAATCCAGAGGAACATGCTTTCAACTTCTCCTAAGACCAATTTTGAGGTGATGTTGTCGGGTCTTAGGTATTAATTTCCCTAAGACCCTCGCCTCTCTGCCTCTATTCTCAGTCATCAAGAAATTGAAAGCAATGGTTCTCCAACATTTCAGAACCTCAAGCAACCTAGAAAAAAACTGAAAAATGATTTACCTTTCGTATGTACCTTGATGGGAGTTTTCCAGTAGCTAGGAGGACTTCAAACGAAACTTGAGCAAGGTAGGAGCTAGGTTGAGCTTTCTAGTGTTAAGTTCGGGAAGACAAGAGATGAGGCTTGAGCTTGGCTTCAAGGACTTCAGGATTTCAAGCAGAATGGGTAGAATGAATGTATCATAGAAGTTGGGAAACTCTCATCCTCTCTCTTTCTTTCTCTAGGGACCTCTCTCAGGTTTCCTCCCTTTAGTCCTCCCCCCTGAGCTCGAATTAGATTAGTATTTATAGAGAATGGGAGGGGGTCAAGTTTGAATTCACTCAACTCTAGTGACTGAGATTCTACAGAGACTTTTCCTGCAAATAGGTAAAGATTCTTCAAAGAAATAGGTGCCTAGTCAAACTTTCTTGTTTGGTAAAATATTTTCTTTGATTTGGGGGTAGTTTTCATGGGTTTTATGCATCCAATGGGAGCTTGGGGTGTACCAGACGTTGCAGCCCCGTATTTGGGGTTAACAATGGCAAAAAACATAAATTTGATGAACTTTTAAAAGTTATTTTGTCTTTTCTTGGTCTTAAGTAAGGGTTTGTTTAGTATTTTGAGATTTTTAAGCCTATTAGGCTCTAATTCATTGGTCCAAGTGTTTTAATGGGTCAAGAATGGGTCTGACATCAGCCATCACCCTTTTGAGGTTTCAGGTTGGGACAGGTGATGTGGTGATTTAATATGGTGCATTGAAATGGTATTTCTTTAGTTTAATGGTTAAATGGATGAATYTGATCATGAAATTTGGTGTGACGGGGTTTTTTGGGTTTCTAAACATAGTGGTGAGATCTGATTGGTCAAATAGGGTCAGGATGATTGAGATCTGTGGCTGAAAAAGTTTGGATCAACAAGATTTGCTGAAATAAAATCTTTATTTGATGAAGGGTCAAATTAGGGAATTTTGGGATGAAATTTGGTGGGTTGGCACTTTTGGGCATCCTGAATCTAATGAAAGTGTTGGATCTTTGATCAAAGGTTTGATTAACAGGTTTAGTTGAGATCATGGTCTTAACTTATGGTTTTTCAATCAATGAAAGGGCCTGAAATGGAACCTTGCTTTTTCAATGGTCAAATGGAGGTGTTTGGTCGTTGAATTTGTCATTCTAGGGTTTTTTGTGTCTTTGAACACAGTGATAAGGTCTGATTGGTCATATGAAGTTGGGATGAGGGATGGTAAGCTCTAATTAATGAGATTTACTGGAATAGGATCTAGATTTGATGGGGGGTCAAACAGGTAAATTTTGAGCTACAACTGGGTGGGTAGTCATGAATTAAGGGGAGGAGTCAAGTGAATGATTTGATCTGAGAAAGATAAGGTCAATCTTGTCAATCATTCAGGGCCATCATAATGGGATCTTGATATTTTTATAGTTGATCATCGTAGATTCCTTGTGGGATTCATTGGTTGATTTCTTAATAATCTTGAGGTGATGGATATGTTTGATTTGGATTTGAGGAGTTGGATTTTGAATGTTGTATAGATTGGGGCCGTTAGAAAAGGGTTGACATGATGAATGGTGGATCTTTGAAGTTTAGTCAAAGTCTGGGGATGGTGTCTGATTGGACGTTGATGTTGATCTCAAGGTTATTATTTGTTATGTGGGTTGTATCAAAGGAGGGCATTCCAAGCTTTGGAAAGTGTCAGGTTGATCTGGTTGTGTTTCTAAGTTTTTTGGGGTTTAAGAGAGAGTACAAAGAGGTAGGGTGAAGGGACCGAGAAAAAATTGGGTGCTAATAGTCGGGCCGAGCCCGCAATGAAAAGACAGGCATTGATAAACTTCTTGATCAAATGCACTTTCAAGCACACCCTCAACTAGACCCTTGGAGGGGGCGAGAAGCCTCGACCACTTGGAYTTTGTTCGTAGATGGGCCCTCCATTGCCAAAGGAAGTAGAGCCAGCTTATAACTCACCAAAGAACTAAAAGCTAGGCACATTGATGTCTTTAGTGACTCACAGATGGTTGTGAACCAAATGAATGGGGAATGCGAAGCCAAGAAACCAGATATGGCTAAGTGCTTGGCTAAAGCCTGAGAATTGACCAACCACTTCCAACGCTTCAGCCTACACTAGGTTCCRTGGCCTGAGAACACAAGAGCCAACACCTTGTCCAAACTAGAAAGTTGTTTGAGATCGGTCCTCGGCCACATAGTACACATCAAGAGCTTAGTCGGTTCCAGCATTGAAGAATAGTAAGTGTATCCTACCCAAGTCGATCCTGGCACCTTTCGGTGAGAGTACATGCATAGAAGACCAGTACTTCATACTTGGAACTCTAAGAACCTCCGCATGTATTATGAAAGATGTAAACATGGCCAGTGAAAATTTTGTGAATAAAGTGTGCAAGTTTCTCTCACCTCGGTTTGGTGCACCTTAGTGTAAACGTTCTTGTTCTATCTAATTGGTAGGACCCCTTGGATGAACGACTGGCCATAGCTCACAACCTTCGCTAAGGTTATACGCTTGGAATAGACATCGGCCAGAGGCACATGATTCTTCCGGAGTTACATGCCTAGTCACCTTTTTAGCAAGGGCAAGATCCTTTGGGACCTTTCCCATGGTTAATGAGCGGCCTATGATGCCGTCCTCGGCCTCAAAGACCCCCAAGAGAAGCAAGTCTTTGCGTAGGCCAAAGAGTTGGCATCAACTCATTACTTAACACAAAACATGATGAACAAACACACTAAGAGAAAAATGTTATCCCATCAAGGCAAAGACACTCTATGACCTCGACCACATACCATTCACTTAGCCTTGGCCGCATACAAGTCTGATCTCTAAGTACCTAAGGAAAGCACACCAGGTAGGCTAAGGCAATCGCCTCCCTTCCTTCTTGCAAGGAAGAGGGTCCTGAAACCTTAGCGACAAGGCTCGGCCTTGGTCTAGTAGCCTTAATGCAAAACACCTTTGAGAATAACTAAGTCAAGACATGCTAGTTTTTTTTCTTTTTTGCAAAATATGCCTCCTCGAGGGAGGCATCGACCCCTTGCAATCCCCTTGTGATAGAGAAAAGGAAAAAGAAAGGAAAAGAAGGGAACGTCATAACTTTGACCAAAAAAAAAAGAAAAGAAGAAGAGAAGAAGACTATACGATCAAAATGATTGTGTATTCATTATGCTCAATCATCTTTACAAAAAGAGGCCTTTGATGGGGGAAGATAAGCCCCTAACAAAAAGTATATCAAATTAGAAAGAAAGAAAGTAGAAAAAAGCAAAAAAACTATCTAAAGTAACCCCAACCCCATGTGAGCATCTTCACTCGGCCTTAATATCAATGTGCTCATCGACCATCTCCTACTGTGTTAGCTGCTCAACATCACCCTGGCCCTCAGTTGGTCTTGCCGCCTCAGTTGCCTGTTGGTTTGGAAGATGAGGCCCCAATTGGTTGACATCAAAATCAAGGAAAAATGCTAGCACCTGAGCCTTGGTTTCTTCTATCCCTTCCATATAAGAAGAGGTGAACAACTTTGCCAGCTCATCCTTGTGGGCCTCGAAGGCCTTGTACTCATCCATAGCATGGGTAGATGCCTCTTGGAGCCTTTTCTCTGCCTCCTTTAATGAGGCCCTATCAGCCCTTAATTGCTCCGTTTTGGTTGCCACGTCAGCCTTGAGATTTTTGTGGCGCTCGTGCTCCCCACGCTCCGCCTTTCCAACTGGTGCTTTAGCTACTTGTTCTCTTCCTACAATGTCTACAGCTGTTAGAGAATAAACTCATGCTCCCCATGCACCGCCTTTCTAGCTGTTGGAGCATCACCTCCATCTTGTCGCAAGAAGATGTCTGCAAAAATGCAAAGAATCAACTCAAGTTGGGAAAACCTAAGTAATAAGGAACTAGCAGAAAGTGAGTAAAGATAGCCTTACCTCAACCAGCTTGTCATGGATGGCCTATAAGGAGACTTGGGTCCATGATTGTCGATCCCTTGTAGGAAGCATGCCAATGATCAAGACRTGGCCGATGCCTGCATGGCTCAGGGAGTCACCCTCCCTAACATTCCAGTTCGAGCGAAACACCTGACGTACAACTAGTAGAATGTCATCCTGCAGGTCCAAGGAGTGCGGCCCCCACTATCAAGATCCCTCAACAGCACCCTCAGCTTGGCAATCCCTTACCACCACCTTCTTCGCCCTCACATCTTGTGGAGGATTCACTAGTCGCTTTGGCATGGCCACCTTCCTCTTCTYGGCCTCGGCAGTTCACTCTCACCAAGCCTTCATGAAGGCCCCTTGGCGTGTAGCCTTAACCCACTCTTCAACTGTAGGCTCTTCAGCCTCCTCCAGCTCCACCACTTCAGGAAGCTTAGGAGCATTCCCCATGGTGTTGGCACTCGGCCTAGTGGAGCCAGTACTTTCATCAGGAGAATTTAACCCCATGGGTCACACTCGGCTCCCTATGAGGCAGTCCTCTCCCTCAGTACCTGTACGTTAGATGCCCGAGAGGAGCTCTCAAAGTCACTGCTATCGCTCCCACTATTAGACAAGATGGAAGGAGAGTTACTAGGGTCACTCCAATTAGGAAGGGCATAGCATTCAGGTCTAGAGTCCAAGCACAACATGTTGAAGATGGGAGTTCTTTATCTAAAGCTTGCTTGAAGGAAGGAAAACTTAAGGGATCAGTTGTCAATAGCCGAGGTCTCTGCTRTTGYAGGTGGAGACTAAGGTTTGAGTGAATGGTGAAGACTCACTCATCCAGTGTCCCTATTTAAAGAAGAACGTATGGCTCAGATCTCTTTAATCCAATGGCCGCAAAGTAGCTGACCTGATAGCTTGAACTGATGAGCTACACATGGCATCGACCTTTGGAAGATGAAATGGTGCCAAAGGATGGATCGGTTCGCTTGATAGCTCAAGGTCAAAAACAAACCCAAACCGGATGCTCCTCTGCACTATTCACAAATGTTCACGACCGATCAACACTGACACATGTCCCATGCATAGACTTGCACCAAATGATGTAGACACCTGTATAGGGCATAACTAACATGCATAGACGTCCCACACCCATGTTGGCTATAGTCACATGCTCTCGGCCCATAACAATCCTCCATTGAGACAGAGAATGAACAAGGAAGCAGTTGCCMCACAACAGCTAAGGAGAACCCTCTACAACCAAGGTTGATGCCATCGGGCAACTCAATGGTACTCTCTTTGGCTGAAGTCAAGGTCTCTACACAGCATGCCATTTGACCTCGACCACTACGACCTTGAGAGTGATGTAGGGATACTTGGCGATCCTCAGATCATGCCACATGGCATAAGCCAGATCAAATCCTTGCCGCCCATCGCCAACTGCTTCCAACCACTCCTAAGGCAAGGTTAGCTATAAAAGGGAGTYCTCATCTCAAGGTAAGGATATTCACATACACGTTCAAAATCCCAAGGGAATTTCTCTTGATTACTAAGGACTAAACTTTGAACTCTCATCTCTTGTCTGGTCTGATCCCTCTTAAGCACTTGGCTAACTTGACCATCGGAGTCTTTAACCAAACACTCAGGGCCTTTGACGTGTATTCTTCCCTTGTTTGCAAATCAGACCTATTGGCCTCGGACATTAGTGCAATCCCATTGTTGCCCTCGGCCTCATATTTGGCAACAACAATTACAAATGGATCAAGTCCAATCCAATCTAAGGAATGTTTTCAACCATTTTAGACCTGTTCAGTTTGTTCAAATTTTGTTTTAAACCTATAGATATTTTACTAATTTTAATTTCGGGTTTAGGGAATTATATACAAAATCCATCCCTGCCCTGTCCCCCATTCGGGAAAGAAATATTTCCCCCATCTCCATTTAGGATTGGGGAAAACCTGCCCTATTCGGGGAGGGGTGGGGTGAGGCCCCAGTTTTACAGGGGAAATTGCCATCCCTAATCCGAGCACTTTTCGTTCATATGCAAAAAGCCAAACTTTATTAAACAAAAAGAAAAAAAAAGGTTTTGAGGCCAAGTTGGATATATATATATTCTCCATGTCAGTATGTCTCTCCTTTGAGAGAAGCTATTTATCTATTTTCTCCATTTTTTTATTTTTTATTTTTTTTGTTTTAAAAATATAAAATAGTAATAATTGTTTATCTTGATTAGATTAATAAAGTTGCACATAATTAGAGAGAAACCTTTGGGTTTTCCAAGGCCTCTTATTTTAATATATGTTATTATTACATTTAAAAAAGACATTTAAGAGAGAGAGACCTTTAGATTTTTCAAGTCCTCTTGTTTTAATTATTATTACATTTAAGAGAGAGAGAGAGAAAGAGAGAGAGAGAGAGAGAGAGAGAGAGAGAGAGAGAGAATAGTAATAATATAAATCAAGTAGTATAAATAGGTTGAGGTTAAACAATAAAAATATATTAATTTAAAAATCCACTAAATTTTCACTAAAAATAAATATTAACAAAACATAGAAAAATATTAAAAATGTGTTCCAATTCCACTTAAAAATCAAAATTAATAAATGCTAAAAATAATAAATGTGTTTCAAATATATTAAAATTGGTTTGTCCATGTCAACATGTCTCTCCTTTAAGAGAAGCTATTTATCTATTTTCTATACTTTTGGTATTTTTATTAAACATATAAAATAGTAATCATTGCTTATCTTGATTAGATTAAAGAAGCTGCACATTTTAGAGAGACCTTTGCGTTTTCCAAGGTCTCTTGACACTTTAATAGAGAAAGAGAGACCATTGAGGTTTTGAAGGCCTCTTATTTTAATGCATACTATTATTAGATTTAAAAGAGATAGAGAGAATATTAATAATATAAATCAAATAATATAAATAGGTCAAAGGTTAAACAATAAAAAAATTAATAATTCAAAAATCCACTAAACTTTCACTAAAAATAAATATTAACAAAGCTTAGTAAATATTAAAAATGTGTTTCAGTTCCACTTAAAAAGAAAACTTAATAAACACTAATAAAAATAAGAAATTTAAATATAAAAATATTAATTTATAGTTTTAAAAATATTACTAAATAATTTATGAGTTGAGACCATTATTGTGCATAATGAACTTATTAAAAATGATAAAAATTAATGAAAGTTTAAAATGTAGAACCCATTTTATTAATAGTGTTTTATTGCAAAAGTTACTAAATAATAATGAAAAAAAATACAAAAAATTCATTAAAAATAAGAAATTTAAATATAAAAATATTAATTGATAGTTTTAATGATATTGTTAGATAACTTTGTATTAATACATTTGTAATTAATTAATAATTTTTGTGAGTTGAGACCTTTATTGTGCATAATGAACTCATTAAAAATGATAAACATTAATGAAAATTTAAAAATTACTCATATGCAAAAATTAGTAAATAATAATGAAAAAATACCATCAATTAATTAAAAATCCAAAAATTTTTGAAAAACATAAACATAATTAAAATACTAAAAATAATTAAAAATGTTGAAAATTAAAAATATTTTTTTATTAATAAGGGTATTTACTAAAATAATTAAAAGTACAATTAATTAAAAATACCAAAAATTATTAAAAAATTATTCAAGCCAGAAATTATTGAAACATAGTTGTATTTTTTATTAACTATGGTATTTATTTAKTTATTTAATGTATCTTTACTGAAAGCAAATGCAAATTATTTTTGTAGTGACTAATATGCAAAAATAAATGCTAAAAATACTGAAAATTATTGAAAAATACTCAAATGCAAAAATTACTGAATAATAATGGAAAACAACCAAAATTAATTAAAAAATCCAAAAAATTTGAAAAACCTAAAGCTTAATGAAAATACTAAAAATAATTAAAAATTAAATTAATTGTATTTTATTGCAAAAATATTAAATAATAATGAAAACATGTGTTTTAATTATTAATAGTAATATAATTATCAATACTTATTTTTGAACTGTAATTAACAATGATTATAATTTAAGCCATAAATAATAAAAAGTTACAATATTTTAATAGCTAACAATATTTTAATAATTAATAATTAAAAGCAATAAATCATTTATAACTTAACCTAACCCGATTACATCTTTAAATTTGCAGGCTCAAGCAACTATTTTCTTTTGAGCTAAGTCTAGCTGAGATATGCACCATGCCCACACCCTATCAGGGATAATTAGATTCGAAGTGTAATTATGGGGATAGGGCCCAAGCTAAACAACCCCTAATAAGCTCAACTTGGAAGTTATATGCATATATGACAAATATTTTTATATAATATTTAAATAACAAATTTTATATTAATATATATAGAATTAAATAAAATTTTTTATACTACACTAGAATTAAATAAAAAAGTTAATTTGTAAAAATATCATAGTTTTATAATTAACGCGTGACTCTTTATCAACAGAAAATGTGCAAGCCCAAGCTCGGCTCGACCATCGAGCCTAGATCTTGAGCCTGAGCCTAACCCTTATATAAAGCCCGAAGCTCAAGCCTGAGACTAAGCCGAAAGCCCGATCTATACAAAAAATGTCTTATTTTAAATACTTTTAAAATTGATATTATATTAATTAAGTAATAATTTAATTAATTAATAAACTAATTTATATTTCCTAATAGTAAATTGATATTTATTAATAATTTAAGAAGCATAAATATATATTATATTTATTATATATAAGTACTTTTTTATATATTTAATAGTATTGGGCTAGGCTCAGGCCCAGGTTAGGATTATTTGAGAAAGCCCGAGCTCGAGCTAACAGGCCTAAAAAATTATGGGCCAGGTCGTCAAGCTACCCGACCAACGAATAGGTCCAATTATATATATAAACACTTGTATACATCAAAGATCATATGAAATAAATATTTAAACATCTTTTTCATTTTTTTTAAATGGATCTCTGGTAACTTGGTTCAGTTTGCAGCCTAGCCTAGCCCAAGGCTCAGCCAATGGACCAACCTGGCCTAGGGCACAGCTCGGGCCTATGCGGGCTCGGGTCATGAGCCATGCCAAACCAACCCCCCAAATTATCCCAGGAGAGGAGGTACAACCTGGGACACCCTGTGGGACAGCATGTTTGTGCGGGCCGCATTCAGGTCGTGCCATGATGACCTAGCAAGACCCGATTTATAGCTCTACTTGAACTCGCCCAATACTAGGGATGGGGTGGGGAAATTAGAGGATTCCCCAGACTTGATGAGGAGTGGGGTGCCTTGCCCGGCATTGAGGAATGGTTGCCTTGCCCTAAACTGACCTAACAGTGGGACARGGCGAGGATGGGGTAAAGTGTCTTAACTATGGGGTAGGGACAGGGATGGGGTGCCTGCCCTGAACCCATCCTATTGTCATTTCTATATAATTGTTAATTATTAGTGAAATTAATAAAATTGTTTACTTTTGTAATTATTTTTATTTATTTAAAGTTAATCAAAATTTCATTTAAAAATAATAAAAATAATAACAATTATTAAAATTACTATAAATTATGAATAAAACTAAATTTGTTAAAAATACTTGTTAATATTAAGTATTAACTTAACAATAATTATTTTTTATAAATCAATATTAAATAAAAAATATAATTATTAAAATTTTAGATATTAACAATAACTTTGAATACTTTTAGTTAATTAATAACAAATTTTGATTATTAATTTAATATTCATCAATATTAAATGAAACTATTAAATCTTTCAGATATTCCCGGGTCCCCGCTAGTTTATTGGTAAAAAGGAAGAGGAAAAGCTAGAGCCAGTTGTGAGATTTGTAGATAGAGGTTTGCAATTTGCAATAGCCAGTCGGATTGTAACAAGAACCTCTTTCTATTGGTGAGATTAATAATATAAGATTCAGCCATTCACGGATACAACTTTACTCCTTGATAGAATAACTGCAAGCTAAGTTGAAATTTATATCGGCCACCTCTTGTCTTGTGACTTGTGAAGGACCAACCTGTAGTTTCCTAACCATTTAAGACGCCTCTGGTTTTGATTCTTTCCACTAAACCTTCATCGCATCATCTCTTGCTTCTCTTTGTTCTCAAGATCTGAAACCAGCAGAGCATAAGACTAGGAATAATGGCATTAACCGCTCTTTATGGTGTTGCAGCAACAATTCTCAAGGATACGGGCTACCGCATATTTGAAGAGGCATCATCGGCCTGGAACTTGGAAGAAAAGAGGCGGATGCTCGAGAATCTACTGCCTACCATCAAAGCTGCAATTCTGAATGCAGAAGCAACGCGTCCAACAGACCCTGAACTCATTGATTGGTTGGCCAAGCTTAAAGATGCAGTATATGATGCGGAGGACGTGGTGGATGATTTCGCTACAAAAGCTTTGCAAAAACAATTGAAGCGTCAAGTTAGCATCAGAACAAAGCAAAAACAATTGAAGCGTCAAGTTAGCATCAGAACAAAGCTACGCAATCTCGCGAGAATAAAGGTACGCAGACTCTTCCCCATATCCAAAAGAAAGGTGCGGGACTCAGTTTCACGTTTAATTCCATATAACATTAAGATGGTCAAGAAAATTGAGAAGAGGTTTGCTGAGATTGCAGAAAACAGGAGAAATTTCAGTTTCTCTAATTTCCAGCAGAATTTTAATAATAACAGGAGATGAAGAGAGGACACTCACTCCTACGTATCTGCATCCGATGTTATCGGAAGGAGTGAAGAGAAAGAGTATATAATAAATTTATTGTTAAATGATGTGGGCGAGAATGAAGGAAATGTTTCTGTAATTGCCATAGTTGGAATAGGGGGTTTAGGGAAAACAACACTTGCCAAATTAGTGTTTGCTGGTGAGAGGATTAAGAGCCACTTCGACCTAAAGATGTGGGTCTGCGTGTCGGAGGAATTTATTAATGTAAGAAGTCTCATTAAAAGAATTATAGAATGTGGCGACACTAATGAAATTTGTTCCAATTTAGAAATGGAAAAATTGCAGGAACGCCTTCGGAATAAATTGAAAAATGACGAGAGATTTTTATTGGTATTGGACGATGTGTGGAACGAGAGTGGTGAGGAATGGCTTGAGTTTAAAAATACTTTTAACAGAAGCTGGTGCTAAGGGAAGTAAGATTCTCGTAACCACCCGTAGTCGGAAGGTTGCAAAGGTGATGGGTGTTGTTGAGGCATATGACTTAGGTGAGCTGAGCGAAGATGATTGTTGGTCCTTATTTAAGCAACGTGCATTTAACCAGCAAGGAGAAAAGGAAGAAAAACCAGAGCTAGTGAAGATTGGGAAACAAATTGTGAGCAAGTGCAGGGGCGTGGCTCTGGCGGCAATTACTCTTGGAGGTCTTTTGCTTGATGCATCTGAGGAAACCTGGTTGGAAATTCGAGATAGCCAGCTTTGGGAGTTGGATAGCAAGCATATTTCGGAACCAGAAGCGAAGGAGAACTTTATCTTAAATACATTAAGGCTAAGCTACTTTCATTTGCCGGCGGTGTTGAAACCCTGCTTCGCATATTGCTCCTTGTTTCCAAAGGATCATGTAATTGACAAGGAGACGTTGATCCAATTATGGATGGCTCAGGGGTTCATTATTCAATCACCCCAGTGGATCCACAAGAGTATGGAGGGAATGGGTGAAGAGAATTTCAGGTATTTATTAGGGAGATGCTTGTTTCAAGATGAACAGAAAGATGAAGAGGGGAATATAATTAGTTGTAAAATGCACGACCTTGTGCATGACCTTGCCCAATCAGTTGCAGGGGCCCTGGTGAGTGTTGCCTCATTGATTACAATGACAAAGAATTAATTGAACCAAAGTCTCGAAAGGGTTAGACATGCGGCAGTTAAGAAGCTGCGGACACTAATATGGAACCACTACGATTTTGATTCGATACCAACAAGAAGAATAATTGCTACTAATGCAAGTTGCTTACGGTGTCTTACACTTGAATTATAATGGTAAGGAGCCGCTGAGAAGTTCCTTTATTGGTTCATGGAAGCACTTAAGAAACCTTTACCTCTCTGTGGACAGGGTAGATGATGAGCTCCTACCATCAATTAGTAAGTTGCAAAATTTGCAGACCCTAAAACTCTACAGGTGTCCTTTGTTGGGCTTTTCTTCTTGTTCTGAATCGTTTGGAGATATTGGGAATATGACGAGCCTAAGGCATATTGAGATCTATGACGCTAATAATTACTTGTTTCCAAGGTTTATTACTAAGCGACAAAATTTACAGACCTTAAAACTCCGCGGGTGTGAAAATGGAAGATTGCCACAAGATATTGGAAATATAAGGAGCCTAAGACATATTGACCTCTCTCATAGCAGGCTTACGGGAGCACTCCCTACTTCTATTACAAAGCTAGAGAATTTGCACACCTTGCTTCTTGAAGGTATTAAACACTTGAATAGCCTGAGCCAGATAAGCGGTAAATTAACTATTAGGGAGCTTGATCAAGTGAGAGATGCCACGGATGCCAAGGAAGCCAACTTGAAGAAGAAGCCATACCTTCGATCCTTGGGATTAGTATGGAATTGCAAGCCATACTCGTCTAGAGAAATGAAGGATAATGATGCAGTAACAGAAGCCGAAAATGTGTTAGAAAGGCTCCAGCCACATCCAAATCTAAAGGAGTTGAATATAACTGGGTATGGAGGGATGAAATTTGCTTCTTGGATGATTAAATCCTCGTTGCTCCCAAATCTAGTGAGAATTGACTTATGGAATTGTACAAGATGCGAATCTCTAGAGTTCTCAGGTCCGCTCCCTTCCCTGGAGTATCTAAGTTTATGTGGATTGGAAGCCCTCAAGAGCATTACAAGTAAATTGAGGAAAGGAGATGGATTCTTCCCATCCTTAAAAGAACTCGAACTCACGTACATGCCTAATTTGGAGAGTTGTTCAATAGTAATAGATGATGATGATGCAGCACAGCCACAAAAAGCATTACCATCATTCCCTCACCTTCCCGAGTATTGGAAGATAAGACATTGTCCTAAATTGGAAAGTATTCCTTGGGGTATGCCGGTGGGTGAATATGTGATTCTGGAGGAAGGTAATAGTGCCAAGCTATTAGAATCAATTCTAAGGGCGACAGATGATCAAATCTCGACGATGACAAGTACCAACTCTTCTACTTCTTTTTGCCCCAAAGTAAGGAGTTTAAGACTTTTTGGATGCCAAAACCTAAAAGCTTTTCCACAGGACGTGACGTCAATGCACCCACAAGCAGTGATGCGATACCTCACCAACCTTGAGGAGCTACGAATTGAGAATTGTACAGAGTTTACTCCATTGGAGAGCATTGGAGGTCTTATCTCTCTAAAAGAATTGGTGATCAGTAATAATGCCAAAACTGGTTAGGCTGCCCGATGAGCTGGGTGACCTCAAATCCCTTCAAAAGCTTTATATTGAGGAGTGTCCGAATTTGTCATCTCTACCGCCTCAAGGTATGCAGCGTCTAATGGCACTACAAACACTACATATTGCAAATTGTGCACAGTTGCATTCATTGGAGGACATCTATGGTCTTACGGCCCTACAAGTTTTGAATATCAGGGGTATGCCAAAATTGGTTGCGCTGCCAAAGGAGTTTGGAGACCTCAAATCTCTTCACGAGCTTGATATTTCTTTGTGTCCCAATCTGTCATTTCTACCTGAAGGGATGAATCGTCTAACAGCACTGCATGCGCTATATATTTACCAATGTCCAAATTTCCATTCATTGAAAGGCATTGGAGGTCTTATAGCCCTAAAATTTTTGGGGATCAATGATATTGCCAAAACTGGTTAGGCTGCCTGATGAGCTGGGTGACCTTAAATCCCTTGAAAGCCTTAAAATTGAGGAGTGTCCCAATTTGACATCTCTACCTCAAGGTATGCGGCGTTTAAATGAACTACAATGTCTAACGATTGAATGCTCTCCCAAGTTAAAGGAAAGATGCTCAGAGAATAAGGGTGAAGATTGGCCAAAGATATCTCATATTCCAGAGTTAGTTATATGTGGCATCTGATCTGCGGAGAAATAAATTTGCATAGTTTAGTTTCAACTTTGGCGTTCACGCAGCTCCAAATGACAAGCCATTATCACTGCCTCTATTCCATCCACAACGTGCCTGAAGATGTTAATTCTTCTTCCTCTGGTTCGTGGTCAGTTTATCCTCATAATTAATTTATGAATTCATTGGACTTATTTTTGTTTTCTAGTTAGAAGTAAACGTGTGTTATTGCCTTTCATCAGTGGCAGGTAGGCATGGCGGGCAAAGAGCACCTCTTACCAATAACAACTGGAGAATTTCTGATTTCAACTCTTGTCAGGGTTCAAGTGTACAAAAGCTAATATGGATTTTTTGTCAGGTAGACCAAAACAAAAGCTAATATGGATGGGGTCAAAATATAATTAAGTGGGATTTAATTAATGGGGATGGTGGGAATTTTTAAGGGATAGGGGGCATGGCTCCCCTTCACCATCCCTGACTCTGCCCCTGAAAATAGAAAATGGTTGCATTTAGGATCAGTTTAGAAAGAGTTCAAATACAAATATGTATAAGGTTTAGAAATATCGAATACAATGTTTTCCAGCAAGCATATTTGTATTTGTACTTTTCCCAAATACAAAACCTTTTAGGACTGAGTCTTTGGTAGGAATACAAATACAGATATGTAGAGTGGAAAACCTTGCATATATGTTGTGTATATTTGTATTTGTATTCTTCCCATAACGAGCCTTTGTTTAAAATTCCACTAACATGAAGCTATTATTATTTTGCTAATTGGGTTTTTTGTTTATGAAATACAATTTCTTTGTGCATATCCTAAATAATTTAATAACTCTTTTGAGTGTTAACACATTTTTTTTTCTTTTGATGGAAAACTAATATATAGCAACAATAAGATCTATTTACATTAATAATCAATTACAATTTTTGTTATACCTCTTGCTTTGACTTAGATAATGCATTTTGGTTTTTCCTCTTCTCGTATAAGCATAATCATCACAACAAAGTAAAAGGCTTGTTTGCGTCCCATTAATGCATTAATGATCTCGTTAAGGGGAAAATTCATGTAATATCAATATCTCTTTTTGGTAATAAAAAGAAAACTTTATTAAAAAAATAAAATATTAAAGAGAGTGACCAGAAGTCACTCAAGAGAGAAGAAAACAAACAAAATTTTAAACGCCCAAACGAGACCTCCATACCACTGACTTAACCCAACAGAATAAAAACCCTATAACCCAAAAGCCCAACTACATAGCCAGCTAATAGAATTCCCATCATAACGCCTATATCCCAACAATCAACCCAATTCTACAAACCCCAAAAATCAAACAAACAAAGCACATATTAGACCATGCTACCTCAACCAGTTGCCTGAAAAGTTCTTTCTTGTACATCTAAAGAATCATACAGGCTCCATTATTTGGTGCAATTAATGTTAAAATCTCAGGTTGATTATGAGAAGCATGGGCTATAGGTTCAAGCCCAAGCCCAAGAACTGCCACTTTGCACAAAGTTGCCGAAGATTTGATCTGGATCCTGTCTGCCCCTCTCACAACCATGGATATCCAGGACCAGCATTGGGTAATGGAACAACCATATATGACGGAAGCAACAGCCAATAGTTATTCTTCTATTTTACACCATTTTTCTTGATCCTATAGTTCAGTCCTAGTAAAGATTGCAAATCTTCTATGGGTCACTAGAAATTGTGTTGTAGGATCAAAATCTATTTAGGGACTTCATCTAATAACTTAAGCTTTTAGGCTGAATGGTTTTTAGAAATCGTATGAGAGACTTTTTCACCAAGTGGTTCTTTGAAATGGTATGAGACCTTCGTTGCCTCCATTACAATTAATTAAATTTCTGCAAGGTATGTATAAGCCTGTGCTTGTCTACGCTTTAAGTCCAATGGACTTCTGTGCTAGTTTTTCGCATTGCTCATTTATTCATACATCTTGTTTTTGTAATTGGGTAGCTCATAGGCTAGTTCAACATACCACCAGGCATACCAATTTTTTGGGTCATTGGTTAAGGAAGAGATGTAATATTTGCTTACAAGTAGTTATGGTTTTCAAAACTAGATTAGAAACAGAACCATTTTGGCCATCAGTTCCCAAATCAAACAGTTCAACCATCTGGTCCAAAGCCAAGTTGGATGGTTTTGGGGTTCAAAACCAGACCTAGACCCATGAACAGCTCTTGTGTCAATCAGTCCAGATGTCAGGTTCAATCCAGTTTTCAAAACCATGCTACAAGTTGAATGGATTTGCCTTTTTGGATTCAGAAAAAATCCCAATCAACTTTCATCTGAGGAGATGTGTTAGAGAATAAAAACCCATTTGATACCTCAATAGAGTTTAAGATTTTAAGTTGAATGGTTACTTCAGAATTTGGATGCCTAAAGGCATTGTGTTTACATGTTTGAGTTGGGAATAAGATAGAGCAATGCAAATACAGTGCAGACAGTTGGCAATATCATATTCAGGTTTATAGTAGATTAAATTCGTATCTTCTCTTAATTAACCAATTTAATAGACTTATTTTTTATTCTTTGATCTTTTTGTATCTTTTCATCTGTAACAAGATGACCAAGATGGAATTCACATATTCAGAGAGAACAACCAAGCTGTGGATTTTCTTGCAAACTTTGATGTGAGAGAATGGAAAATTGTATTTTGCAATCAATGCAAGGCCTCCCTACTACGGCAGTTAGAGAAGATTCTTGGAGATTGGATAGAATATAATTAGACATTCTTAGTTAGACCCAAAAGTTTGTTATCATCATCAATAAAATGAAGGGCTAGTTGGAGGGGGTGTGTAGGAGGAGTGGCTCCCCAAGTGGCCTGTGAAGCCCTCTCCTGTTGGCATTGGCTCTTGGTTGGAAGGTGGGTAGGGGAGGTTCAAATCCCCTAGATCTGGTTTCCAACATGCAATCAGTCTAGGAGAAGTTTGGGTCTGCTTGAAACCTTTTCTAACCTAGCCTTTTATCTTTTTACAAAATCTTGTGAGTCAGATGATTATATTTGATGATTGCAGCAAAACAATAGACTTTAATTTATTGATTTGCTCATCTAGGTCTTTGATTATTCATTTCACAGTTAAAAAAGGAATATTAGAAACCCTTTTTCTTTAAAAGACAATCTCACAGTAAATACGTAAGGCCATGTTTGGGAGTGCTTAAAAATGAGTGCTTATTTGGGTCGGATCCATACCATTAAGCACTTATTGGTCTTTGAGAAATAAATTCGAAATAAGTATTTATTTTAAAAATAAGAACTTATATTTTAACTCCAAATTTCCAACTTTTCTTAAGTGCTTAAACAATAAGCACTTAATCAATTTTTTTCTCCCCAATTGTCTCCATTTAAATTTTAGAATACTAGTTATATATACCCTTTCTATGTAAAAATCCTGGACCAGAACGACAACATGCTGCTCTATTTTCAATCCACCAACAAAGAAACTAGTATTACGTTAAGTTGTTTCTCGCATCACAACTGAAAGTAAAAAGTTTTGGGACAAAGAAAAACACAAAACAAAGCAGCAAATTTAGAGAGAACATGTAAATAGTCGAGACTGCCATTAGAAGGACTCCACTTGGAGAAAGCCTTGCAATCTTTGATGCAACCATGAAATACCTATTGAGATAATGAAAGATATCATAAAAAAAAAAAAAAGATAATAAAAATGAAAAATTCCAAGGAGAGCCAAGAGATAGAGAGGGAGGGAGATTAACGGTTGCGAGGAAAAACGAAATAGAAGACAAAAAAAAAAAAAAGGCAATTCTTCATTACATCAGGGACATTTCCCGATTCAATCTGAGATGTGAAAACCTAGGCGAAGGAAGTCCCTCGTATCTTGGAATTGGCAGATGTTCATCCATTTTTTGTTTATTCAGCAGTTACCAAATGAACAAGAATTGAAGAGCTTACGAACTTAAGAATTGGTGTTGGAGTCCGCCACAAGTCCGCTATGGCAACGTTGGCAGGAGCACTGCCCGGAGCCTTCGACAATCCCGGGGTTTCATCCAGGGACACGCCAGAGACTGTCAGAACGAATTCGATCAGCATCTCGTCCAAGCTCAAGATGAGCCTGTTGGATCACTTCTCTCGTCCAAGCTCAAGAGAGAGCGTTTACCACGCAGGGGACATATTTTAAAAATTTGAAAGAAAATGAAGGATAAAAGAATTATAAGCGATTACTATAGTAAAATGCTACCAAACGTTAAATACTAAATAAATATTTATTTTTTAAAATAAGCATTTGAAAAGGCTGAATGCTAAATATAAAAAGTACTTATTCGAATAAGTACTTATTTTTAACATAAACACTTTCAAACATTACCTAAAGTAATATGTGGAAAATGGAAAAATCTAACTCATGCCTCTTCAAACAAAAAAAAAAACAAACATATCTTATCTTTGTTTGATGTTTAGAAGCATATTAAGCTGATTTCTTAGTTATTTCGAAATCAATACTTTGATAACTATATTGTTTCTTTTTATTTTCTTTTTAGTGTGACGTACCTACACATCTTCCATGCACATTCACCTGGTTAATTAATTAATTGCTTCAGTTGCATGCCTTGGACTCTTCAAATGATTTGCTAATTACAACCCAAATTTCTTCATCCATCTCTTTACATGAAGTTTACCTCCTTGATGATATCTAAAATGATTCATGGGGTCTCCGCTTCCATCGAAGAAATTATGAGCCTAAATTACCTCCACTAACGATCCAGCAGCAATCCTTCCTTCTGGTAATTAGTTTACATTGTAATTTTGTTCAAACTATTAAAAATAGCTTTTACTTGTTTTAATCAAGGTTTGTATCCATATCCATATCCATGGTTATGGTTATAAAAATACTAAATAAATAAATATTTTAAACAAAATTAATGGAAAATAGAAAATTATAATTATAAAAACTGAAACGAATAATTTAAGACTTAATTTCCTCCAAAAAAAATTAATACAACTGAAAGTTATAAATAATATTATTTATATTTTAATTTTATCGTTTATTTTAATTAAATATTTAAAAAAAAAACAAGTTTTAATTAAAAAATTTGAGGATTCAGGCCCCCCAATGGGGATCCCATCTCCATCAGGGGTAAAGATGGAGACTAATACCGGAGTCGAGCAAGGGGATTAATTTAAAAGTTGGGGTTAGAGACTACAAATATGATCCCCACCCTGAATCCGCCCTATTAACATTCCTAACATTAAACTTTCGAGCTTTTATTGGAAAATAACATCAGTTTTCCAAAAAAATCGTATTACAAGAATCTACAATAACTCAACGCATCTCACCAAGACTATGTAGACTAAGCCTAGTTTTAAACCGTGACATAATGACGAATTGGGCTAACCCATGGGCCAATCTAGTACATGTACCAGATGTAAATTCTCATGTTAAACTTAGCATTGCAAAATGATGGCATTGATTCTCCATGGAGGTTCTAGATATGCGGAGATGATCTTCTATATGGGTATATTCTTTATCAATATTAAGCCATCTAGTAATGCTATAGTCTCATTCGTAGCATTCAAGAGCAATTGACTGTGACTCTGTGAGAACTACACATGATTCTCTGCAAGAAAAACTCCTTACACACTGCAAAAGCATAGGAATCCCACCATAGATGAAAATAAATGTACAAGAAGTACTCCTAATGTATAGCTAGATTCTATATGAGCAATGTTTTTGCTTACAATAAATCCGACCTCCCATCCGCCTCATTTCTATTTTCTGTTATGATTAATTTTCTAGTAAATGTTTCTCTGTAAGTCTACATAAAATAGAAAATATTTAGATGAAAATACATCATTCATAAGCCAAGTTAGTTTGATAGGCGAATCCAATTACAAAAGAAAATGATAGTTTCTTGTTACGATACGCAAAGGAGTCAAACTCCTACTTTGATTCTATCTTTTGTACTCTACTCAATTAATTCAATGCAGACTGAAGAGTCATTCCTTCATGGTATCAGAGCATCGAAAGTCTCTTCTTTCTCTTCTTTGTTTATTTTTTACTTTGCAATGGCTACCGACTCCGCTAATACCAATGAGTTCTCTTTGATCAATTCAGTAGAGAGMCCCTATTACCTGCACCATTCTGATAACCCAGGCATTTTGCTCATGTCCTCTCCTCTGATAGGAGAAAACTACAACATGTGGAGTCCTGCCGTGACCATGGCCTTGTCTGCCAAAAACAAATTGGGCTTTGTCAATGTCATCATTCAACAACCTGAACTCTCGGATGTCAGGCGGATTTAGCCCTCTAGTGAAATTGTGACACCTGGCACTTCATGCAAACTAAAGTGCAGCTTCTTGACAACTGGACAGCTCGGGAAGCTCGGGCAGTTCGGCAGAGCTTGCCACAGCTTGCCACTTGCAGACAGATCGGCATGGCTCGCCACAGGCAGCTCGGCAGAGCTCACCACAAGCAGCTCGGCATAGCTTGGGGAGCTCGGTATAGCTAGGGGCAGATGGGCATAGGCAGCTCGCCACAGGCAGCTTGGCGTCTTACGAAGAGCTCGCCACTTAGGGTCAATTCGGCACTTACAGGTAGCTCAGCATAGGCAGCTCGCCACAGGCAGCCTGGTGTCTTATGAAGAGCTCGCCACTTAGGGGCAGCTCGGCAATTACAGGTAGCTTGGCATAGGTAGCTCGGCACTTAGGGGCAGCTCGGCGTATCGCAGGAAGATCTCCTGCCTGACAACCGTACCTGACAGATCTGGAGACCTGCACCCACATCTCTCGCTGGGCGGCACCGTGCCTGCCAGTCCTGAGAGTTGTCCCTTGACTAGCAGAGCCGTACTCTGCAGCAACCACCTGCACCCGCCACCTCAGCTCTGGCAGTAACGGCTGCACCAGAGAGATAGAGGCGGTTACGCCTGACTTGACAGAGGCTATTACGCCTGATTTGACAGGACACCACTATATAAGGACTCCGACCCCAAAGACAAGGGGGAGAGAATGAAAAAATGGAGGTAATCCCTGCTCTCTAGCTCTCTCATTTCTCTCCAAACTCCCTACAATCAGAATGCTAACTTAGGCATCGGAGAGTCCCCGCCGGGAAAATAACCCCGGGTCCTCTGATTCAGTTCTCGCAGGTCCCTCAGCTCCCGCCGCCTACAAAGGAGAGGAGATCACCTCATGCAGAGGGCAGTCGGGTTGCGCTACACTAGGGAGCTCCACCATCCCCTGAGTAACAGGCCGCCTAGGAGTGGGTCAAATGACGAATCCACCCAAGTAGCTCACCACCATGGAGCTTGTCACCAGGTAGCTCACCACCAGGGAGCTCATCACCACGTAGCTCACCATCAGGGAGCTCGTCACCAAGTAGCTCACCACCAGGGAGCTCSACCATCCTCTCATGCGAGCAGGTCAAATGACGAGGTACTTAGCCAAAAAATTGGTACATCACAAAAAAATTGGTACGTGATCAGAAACGGTTACATCAATATTGTACTCTCATGGATCCTCAACGCTCTCCACAAAGATTTAGCTCCTACTATTCTTTACGCTGAATTGGCTGAACAAGTCTGAAAGGACCTCAAGGAACGCTTCACGGTGAGTAACGGACCTCGCATATATCAATTGCAACGAGCCATCGCCATGCATCAACAGCACTACACCGGTACACTTCAGCTACACATTTATTGTGATTCCGATTGGGCCTCTTGCCCCACCACACGTCGCTCTATAACAGGTTATTGCTATCTCCTTGGCAATAGTCCCATATCATGGAAGTCCAAGACATAATCAATAGTTGCTTGTTCATCAGCCGAGGCTGAGTACCGTTCGTTCCATCGCCTCTGCAGCATGTGAAGCATAATGGCTCAGTTTCCTACTTTGAGATCTCGGTGTCCCTCTCCAACTTGCTCAATTCTACTGCGATAACCAAGCCGCCTTACACATTGCACATAATTCAGTCTTCCACTAGCGCACCAAGCATGTAGATCTCGACTGTCATTTTATTTGCAAAAAATTGCAATCTGGTCTTCTTCGAACTTCTTACACTCCATCTCAATAGTTGGCAGACATCTTTACCAAGCCTCTTGGCAAAGACCATTTCTCTACCATGGCTTCCAAATTGGTAGACGCTACRGACTTGATTGGATTGAGCCTTGGTATGAAAACTTACTAAGTGAAAACTTTCAAATTCAGAGAAACCCTGGAABTAAAAATGGGCAATCCTGAGCMAAATCCTGTTTTCAAAAARCAAACAAGGGTTCAGAAAGCDAGAATCAAAAAAGGATAGGTGCAGAGACTCAATGGAAGCTGTTCTAACGAATGGAGTTGACTGCGTTACGATACTCACCCTCACGCTAACCTACACGTTTACGTGATTGGTTTTGATTAGAAACTGAATTAATTCAATAAGGAAGAGTCATTCTTTCATTTCTAATAAAAAATTGATGATCATCATATTAATCATGAGATTTGAGGTCTCATAAAGTTCAGCCTTCGTCACTTTCACGAATACGTGAAAAAGTGAAAAAAGTGAAAAAGCTTATAATACCCCAATTTTGACTGTTGGAAGAGTTAGAGATCATATTAAGCATGTAAGAAGCAAATTTAGTAGCTGGTTGAATTTTTAAAATTTTTCTTGCCCAACCTTGGAATCAATTTTCAGTAATTTGAAATTTGAATTTTTAATATTGATCTTTCACTAGACTTAACCATATTTGAAACCAAGGTTTTTAAAACTGGACTAGACATAGAACCATTCTACGGACCGGTTACCAAGTTGAATAGTTTGGTCATTTGCTTCGAATGAGTGACCTACTTTGACTTAATAATAATAATAATAATAATAATAAATGACCAAAAATTATTGTTCGAGTCAATAGTTTGACTACCTGAGTCAACGGTTCGTTGACCAAATCAACAGTTTTTTACCAAAAAGTAGTTTTTGGGTAAAACAGAACTAGTTACCTGACCGGTTCTCGGGTCAACCAATTCGACCATCCAGTCTAGTCCGATTTTGAAAGCATTGTTTGAAACCCAAATTAATTTTTTATCAATATCTAATATGAAGTCCACAAAAGCAACTTCTAAAGTGGTAGTTCACACCCGATGTTAGACCTGAATCGGCCTTTAGCTAAAAATGTTGTAGTAATGAAGTAAAGTTGATGCAATTTGTGTAATATGAATCTCCAACCTTCTTGGGACCGATGTTGTTGTCTAAACCTTGTTAGAACTGATGTTTTTCTCTAAAAACTCAGCCAGGAACTAAAGAAGTCAGCCCCTACTATAGTTGGTTTGGACTAGGGTTTTAGGGGAGCAAGGGAATAGAGAAAATGAGTTAGAAAGAGCAAAGAATGGTTTAGTTCGTCCCATCCTTCTCTTCCCTTACATAGAGCACTCTCTTAGTCCAATTAGGGTCTAACCCAATCATATTTGGATCAGGATTCATCCTTATAATGATAAGCAATATCTTATTAGAAGAATGGATGCTCCATACCCATATCCATAACCCAAAATTGCCCCAAGCCATGTGACTATGTAACTAATCATATTAGTAATGGCCTTGGGCCCATTTTTTCTTTAATGGCTCACTTACTTAGGCATCACAATGGCATGAGACCCTAAAGGGCTCATGTAAGTTACCCTGAAAAAGGTTAGGGTGAATTTACTGCATAGGGGTAGTGAACCCTTGACCTAATCAACTTGGGCTCAGCTTAAGCCCAACATTTAAACATGAATGATCATTGAATTCAACCACCCCATGAAGGCCCAAAGATAATAGACTTATGTAAAGTGAAGCACATTAAGTAATCAGCCCTACAATAGTTTCTTATACTTAAACCTCTTGGCACATAATTATCAAAAGCACTATTCATAGGGAAGGACCTCTTCCTTAACTTTAAAATGTAATATCACACTCTCTGCTTGAATGGATTCCAAGAATAAAACTTTTTGCAAATCTTTTTTCATAAAATAATAGTGTATCATATATATACATTTTGYAAATCAGATTTCAATTCAATTGAATCCACTACTAGGAGTTTAGATTTCCATTAGAGAAAATGTAAACCTTAATATTCATTTTGTCTAATAGTGGGGTTGATTCTATTACTATGATCACACATTGAGGTAATTTCCTTAACTGCCTAATATGCCTAGATATTTAACCCATGATGGATCTCACTAATTAACATATTAAAAGCAGTTCAGTCCAAAACCTAGTGTAATATTATAATCAAGTTTTAACTTAAGTACAACTTTACAATTTTGTTCATCCATCTCTAAGGTCCAAAGAATAACTAAAAATTAGTTCGGGTTTAGTGTTTCTTCCAAACACCTATTAGCTATGCTTGGGTTCTAATCCTAATAGTTGAAACAAGTCACTCCACCAAATTAACAATACACTAGTATTGGCCTTATTAGGATAAAACTCACCAATATCCATTGGCTAAGAATTTTCTAAACAAGCACAAGTCTTATAAGGGATAATTCACAAAAATACATCAATTCGAACGTAAAACAATAATGTATTCATTCATAAATATCTATATACATTAATGTGATTGAAACTAAGAACATACACTTTCCAACAAAAACTTTATATGAATTGCTAATATTCGGTACAGTCGTACAATTAAAAAAGAATTTTAAATCCATTTTAGAAACAAACAAGTAACAAGTTAACAAAAAAGATCCTATTTGTACAACTTGATGGATCAATTTTTGATGAAGTATCGATTTTTTGGCTAAGAACCTCATCATTTGGTCTGCTTCCAAGTGGCCGATGACTCAGGCCGAAGTGGAGAACTTTGGCTGCCGAGCTGAGTTGAGCTAGGCAGGCTAGGTGGCGAGCTGACTATAGTGCCGAGCTGCCTATGAGGTGTCGAGCTGACCAGGTGGTGAGCTGCCTATGAGGTGTCGGGCTGACCAGGTGCCGAGCTGCCTGGGAGGTGCCGGGCTGACCAGGTGCCAAGATGGATTGATAAGCTTCGTTGCTCTTTAGAGACCTGTGAGGAACCAAATGTCAGAGGACCCGGGGTGGCTAACCCGGCAACGTCACTCCGATGCTTAAGTCAGTACTCTCATAGTAGACTACGAGCTAAAAACCACAAAGTCTGAGAACTAGAATTTGCTTACTTGCTCGCTTGCTTTGGGGTTGGTGCCTTTATATAGGCATTGTTTGGTGTGAGCTTCACGTACCATATCCGAGATTTTTGCGAGATCATCTAAGTGGTACGAGATTCCTAGAGGTAACCGCCATGCACGTTGACCACCCTCCGGATCATTCGGCACGTGGACCAACTTCCAAGGATCGTGGGAATGTTAGGATATGCATGCCGAATTCGTCGGCAAGCACGTCTCGCAGACCACCAGGTCACGCCTGGGCCAGGCCGGCAGGTCGCACCTGTGTTGGAACACCATCAACTTGGATAAGGCAAGTTGTTGCCAAAGTGATTCCAGGTGTCACCATGTGTCACAATATCATTGGAGAGCCAAATCCACCCTTATCACAACTCAATAGTTCATTACAACAATGAAAGCAAATATATAACGGATAATACAGAAATCCCATACATGGCCAGCTTTTAGAAAGATAATCGTATGTATTTCCAATTTCAAATGTAGAATCTTAGAACATGTATAACTTTYTGAAGAATAACCTGTATAACCTTCTCAAGACCAGATTCTGCCCAAATTCGTATCCCCATTTCTTGGGTTGCCTACAGTTGATCACTTTTAACCTACATTTTTTTGTCTTTTTCACATTAATTTGTTTCCCTTGGAACCTATAAAATCTAACTTTCCTACAAACTATTGGCATTTTTAATACTTGGATCAAAGCATAATTGCTATTCTATTAATTCGGCACATGAGCTACACCAAACATGTAGAACAAAAGTACAAAACCATTAAACCGTGGTGGCACTTTAATGCGAACAAATTAGCAAAAAACAGCCAATTACAAATGCCACAAAATGCTTAAAATCTCCATACTTCATTGAATTGATAGCATATTTGGGTGCTTCATTTACATAAGATGAAATTTTTTTAATTCTTCCTACTAGTGTTGAACCCGAAAAGCTATTAGGATTTAGGGTGACAGATATTACAGTTCAATTGAGTGATAAGCTCATGGACCCAGTCAGAAAGAACCAAGAAAAGAAGCTAGAACTTCCCCTAGGCAACTTTTTAAATCAGTGCTTAACCGCCAGGTCAACAACGATCTGAAAACACTTTTCAGAACAGATCACAGAGATAGCTGCAAGTAATGGTTGGTTTGAGTAGAGGAGAAAGGAAACACAGTCCAACAGAGATTCAGGCTCCATGATAGATAGGAAAACAGTGGAACATGAAAAATTGAATTTCAAAGAACAAACAAGTGATCTACTTTCCTTCTCAGAAATCAGAATACATAAGTATTGAATAATCAATTAATCAGAAACAGATGCATGTCACCATAAATTCCTACCTGTCATCTAGCACTCCCAACGCCACCTACACAACCTCAGCCTTTCCCTAAAAATAGTGACATGATTTATTACTTTGCTTCTACATCTATTTAAACTTGAATTTCTATTGGCCATCTGTACATCTCTTTCTCCGGGACAGGAAGGGTAAAGGTTAGTAATCCAGTGTTGGAGTCATAGTTGAAGTCAATTTCCTTGGTTTCTGTAATGCATTTCAGTGGGCGCTGGGATGAGTAGGCACCAAATCTTCCACATCCCCTGATTTTGAGGATTACTGTCGCACTTGGTGACCGGTTTTCACTGAGGGAACATGGGATGTCAGATTGAACCTCCCCATCAAAAAGTCCCGTCTTCTCGGTTGCCATTTGGAAATCAAATTGCTCCACAGCTCCACTGGTGTTGAACATGTCAAGAAGGCCAATTGGTGCAAAGGAGATGTTGGATGTTATTTCCTGCAGTGACAGAATAAAGGATGAGGGGGAAAAAACAACTAACTTATGATTAAGTATGCTCAAAATCACACAAAATCCAGAAAGATGTTGGTCTGCACTCGAGCTGAAGATTTAAATAGGCTCACCTTCAGGGGACAAAAGTGGAAAAGCTCATACTCCAACACCTTGAGGGTCACTGGCAGTGAAGCTCCTTTTGGTAGCCGAACCACCTCCCCTGCAATGCAACAGTGAACCTTCAGTTGACTGTAAAAGATACTGGGTGGCCCTCTGGTGTTGTGCACATTGTGGGCGCAACAAACTTGGGGACCTTGCTCACCTGATCTATTTGCATACACCACAACTTCACCATCCCAATTGGAACCCGCAACTTGAGAAATCTGGTCAACATCTGTGGCACAGACAGAGCCAGTGAGAGTACCAGGGGATGCATCATGGATGCGTGTCTTCTTGATAATACTGCACCATCCTGCACCTTGGCAGTTGAATACACCCACCACGCCAGAGCATTTGTTCACATTCCATATTTTGAGCAAGCTGTACATTATAAATTTCTATGCCTTTAGATTGATTTCACCTTAGCAAGCAAGGATGTAGTAGTAATGTGGAAAAGCAATAGATGCTTAAGGATGGATATAGAGCAGCAGACCTGGTTCCATCTCTAGCCGGATCGGCAAAAAGGCAGTCAAGGGTAGGCCTGCCAGGAAGTTGGGCACGCAACACTGACCCATCAGGAAGAACCAGCTTCTTTAAGAGATCAAAGTTGTGATATCCTGGCTTGTCACTGTTATATGGCAAAGAGAACACTTATTAGATGCCATTTACGTTTGGTCCAGTAATTTCAGGCTATAAAGTTTCAAATTGTTTCCTAGCCTAACAAAATAATTTAATAGAGAAAAGTTGTTGATAACGTTATGCATGATATACCTGACATAGATTGCACATCCACCAATCGCTCGAGCTGCAGCATGATACTCTGCAGCAGGGTGTAGACTCTGCATGGTAGAATGGTATCTTATCAGTATGCTTGATGTTAAAGGCCTTCTCTATAACTGGATAATACTTCAGGACAACTAAATCTAGTATTAGTCCGTTGAAAGCCTAGTGACATGGCTAAATGAGTGTTTACATCATGATCAAGACAATAATTTTAGAAGAAGTGAACCTGTTAATCACTCCAATAAGAACCCAGTGGACTACATGGAATGCGTGTTTGATCCATTAGTACTTACATGGAACATATCCCAGTCAGGCTGCATGAATTCACCCAGGAAAAGAGTGTTGTACGCAACTGAAGAGATGTGGATGGTGTGAGAAGCTGGGTCCCGAGGATAGAAATCATCAGATGCTCTTACCACAGCAGTCTGCTTGGCACTGTACAAACCATCAGTGTTGTGGCACATGCAGGAAATGCATCCATTGTCGGAGAAATTACGAGCAATGGAAGCTTCAAGTGCCTGAAGATAGCTACGGGTGAGGGAAACACGCCCACCATAGCCTGCACCAAGGGTCTCAATAATGTTCTGTACATCAACTTTAACTCCATCTACTCCACATGAGGCCAAGTAAGCATGGAGCTCATTGAAAAAGTTGTAGACTTTCTTTGGATGAACTAGTCCAAGACCATGCACGGCAAGGCTGTCCATGACAATATCTGGTTGGTTGCCCAACACCCCAGGTGACTGCACAGGGTATGCCAATGCAGTGTCATAGTGCTCCATGCCAGCAGCAGCTGGCTTTACACCACCCCAGTAACCAGCTAGAGCATGCCATACATAAACAAACCTGCACAA
Source organism: Nelumbo nucifera (assembly GCF_000365185.1). The sequence goes on from NW_010729205.1 coordinate 119,578, forward strand.
CAAGTCTAGCTCGTAAGAAAATTCTAAATGAAACAAACAGTTTAATGGTCTAATGGTCTTATAGTTTTGGTTTTTCATTTACGATTTTTATTTTGTATGGACAACCATGAACCACTAGGGGCCTTGGTCAAGGCCCTAAAGGATTGATGAATTGAATTAGTGATTTTAATTTGTATTGGATTTTGTACAGACTGGAAAATGTGGAGAGAAGAAAACCTAATAGCTTTTTTCATGTACTTGATTTCACGCAACAATGGTACAAAAAAAAAAAAGAAAAAAAAAAACAGGGCATATTTGATGTCAGAGTGGATACTATATATAGGTTGAAGGCCCTTAAGCATTCAAAAACATCTAGCCAAATATAAAGAGAACCAACAAAGGAAAAAGATGAGCTACTTACTTAACGTTGTGATGTTCTTTAGCTTCCTCTACAACGTGCTTTAGGCCCGAGGCTTGGTCACTGTTCTTGCCCCTCTTTTGAAATTTTGCATTCTCTTTGATTCCTGTTAGTCTGCTAGCAAATCTGTCAAGAACCAATTTAACAATATGTCAACTATTCCATTCAAAATTTCAAATCATCCATAAAAAGAAATTAGCATCGTGCACAGATGAAGGGGACATCACACATGGTAAAAGACCAGAAGAAAACAACCAATCCCCTGCCAAATTTCCTAAAGCTACTCAAGTGTGATCCAGAATGCAGAGCACCAATGACCAGACAAATTAAGTATGACAACAGTTGATCAAAACCAAGCTCAAATCATGAGAGATGATATCTGTTACTTAAGTTGGGTAGGACATAGCAAATATAGTATACTCTAGGCATAGCAAATATCAAAATGTTCTATAAACGACCTGGTATGGGTGCAACTATAACGAGATGGCACATTGAATGTGCAGCGAAAACAGAGAAGAAAAAATATCTTACTGTGCTCCTTCTTGGACAATACAATTGGGGTTATCCTTTACTTCATTGCCAATTTGTTGCCAACCATCATCAATGATCAAGAATCGTGGAGGGGTCCCTCCACCCGACAAGCTGCAATAAAATCCAAACTCAAGTTGAGAAACAATCTCTCCAGAACTATACCCCTTTATCGATTTTCAAAATTAACCTCGATTGCTACCTTTTAAGACCCTCTTCGACGCCCTCGGCTGTCACGCCGGTATAGTAAGCATCCCATGTGCACCAGCCGAACCAATCAAGGAAAGAAGGCAACTGCATAGCAATTAAAAGAAAAAATAATCGTCAGATTAATTCAGAAGCACTCGGATGTTTCTGTGCTACGGAGTGAGGTTTGATGAAATGAAAGAAACAAAGAAAGAGACGTCTTACCCTTTTCTTCTCTCTGTGGTGAAAAGTTTGCATATGTTTCTCGACGGCCCTGTGTTTTCACAGGCAAGCAAACGAATGGTTAGTCATAAATGCCTCAAAAATAACATCTTGGGGAAATTCCCTGTTGCTCAGGGCCCTTTCCAGAAAAGGGGAAATAGTTTTAGGAGAACAATAAGAGAAATGAACTCACTTTACTGCTTGGTTGATGACTTCGAAGGGGTTAGCCCCGGCATGCATGTAAACAAGGTGAAGGCCTTGGTTGGTCTGAATAGCATTGTCTCCTGCAAAATCAATCACAGAACAAACACAAAAACAAAGTCGTTTCGTTTCTTTCGAACGCCACCACCCTTATTTTGTTCTCCAACCAAAACCTATGAACTCCATAAATTTGATTGTTCATAGGTTGATTGATTGATCCGACTTCGAATTGTAGTAGTTGTCATATTACAACCGAGTAACGAACGTAACGACAGCTCCAACCCTCCCCAAATCTCGTGACGGTTCGTCTCCTTTGAAATGAATCGTTCACCGACGGGAATGGGATAGGACTGGGTACACTGAAAATGTTTTCTTGATAACTCACCACTCTCAAGGCAGACTTCCAGCTCGTTCTTCTCGTTGCCCTGGAGAACGGCACGGAACTGGCCTTCCAGGAGAGGCAGCAAGATGGTGTAAATGGTTGGGGAATCTTCCTGGTCACCTCCCTCTACGGTACCATCTTTGCTCTCTATGAGCATGAATTGGGTCTCCAGAGGAACATCCTTACCGCACATCCCCATTCTCTGGGTCATCCACCATAGCTTAAACCGGAAACAGCACATGAACCGGAGACCCCTGTTGAAAATAAAACAAATAAATTATATTTTGATACATAGGACTAGGTAAATTCCTATAAAGGTTCGATAATAAAGGGTGCAGACCGGTAAATAAGCCATAAATAAATAACCAATGGCATATTTCAGATAATCACTCGGCATCACTCCAAAATTGGAGGCCGCCTGCAGCCTGCAGGCTCTAATAACACGAAAATACAACATGAAGTGATCCTTCTTAGTCCCCTGGCCAGCTCGGGCTAAACCGGCACCAATCCAAAATCTAATGCTAAGCCCGGGCTGGGCGGGGTTATCCCCCTTCCGTTCAAAGTTCAACCTATAGAAAGAAACAACTCCAACTCATTATAAAAGCTGCCAAAAAAAACTCATTACAAAAACTGCAGAACAGGATATAAATGGTTTAGGGTTAAATACAGAGTAATGAAGCGACTATGGAAATGTTAATGCATTTTTTTAGAATAGATGATATAATGATCAAAATTCAAAATGACCTTAGAAAAGAAATTCTTTGTCTTGGCAAGCTTCTCCTATGATTAATAGAGAGAAATTACAGAAGACAGAATCATGTTCATACAAACAAAAATTCTAAAAGAAAGGAATTATATCAGGGGTTGGAATAGGTGGGCTTACTCTAAGGTACCGACAGGGAAGACGTGGAGGCTTTTACTAGAGGAGGCTGTTGCACCGATGAAAGCACCGGCGAGAAGTCCGGCGCCAGTTCCGGGAGTCAGGACGATGTTGTCCGGCACCCCAGTCAGTATGGTCTTCCCATAGACAACCAACTTCCCATCGTTGATGGAGATCTTAGGTGTCACCGTCATTTTTATGCTTACTCTGCCATAAAACAGAAAACAACACCGTTGGCACTGCATTTCAGTATCATAACCCAGAAAAAAGAAAGCAAAGAATTGCATTAAGCCATCGATCTATTAGAGATGGGCGATGTTTGAAACGATGATATTCGTTCCAATTTTGACTTCATGCAGGCAGGCGTTTAACTAAAACATACAAAAAACAAAATTGAACAGATTTCACTTCAAACAGACAAACAATATCACATTGAAAAGCTTTTCCACTTCAATTGTCTCATGCAAGTCATAGCATTTATGGGCGCTACGTAATGTAGGTGCCAAGTGGCTCTAGGATCGATTCCCACATTGACCAGGATTGGGAGGTCTCGTACCACTGAAGCAAAGAAATTTATGAAGCATCACTTTAAGTCGGGTGTAATTCTTTGGTTGTGAAGTCCGATTCCAGGAGCCCATAATCTCTTGGCACGGTGCCGCTCAGCTTGATTGAAAACTCATGGTCAGGTTTAACTATTGGTGAGATATTCTACCAAATTGCTTTGAGCAGAATGCATGTAAACTCTAATTTTACAAGTTAATATAGTTGTTTTTTTTTTCTTTTTGAAATATGCATGGTTATTTTACCCACAAAAGAAGGTAATTTTGGGCGTTTCTTTTTCGGGAAGGGGGGAAGCCTGAGATGTGCGTGCAAACAAACACACATCATTGAGCCCAAAAGATCCTCACTARCCACCCTGGCTGTCCTGATTCTAAGCCTAATTYGAGTCATTCAAATTTTATGGGCTGTTTGAGGGCTAAGTCCAAATCTGAGGCTAGCAAATTTTAATTCGCACTAACAGGATGATCATGGGCTGGGCCTGGGCTTAGCACCTTATCAAGGTCTATAGACCGTGACCACGAGCCTGATATATAAGCATTTTTTGGCCTATTCACAATATTTTTAATATATAATAGTTTATATTGTATGTATAATTGTATATAATTTATCACACATTATATAAATATAAAATATCATATGTGTCATTTTATTAAATAAAATACAAAATATAATATATAAATATATTACGGCCGGGCTGAGACTGGATTGGGACGAATTAGAAATGATCAACCAATTGGATTGGGTCGAACTTAAACGGACCTTAGGCCATGTCTGATATTAATCTGGCCTAGCCCCAAATTTTATTGTTGAACCCAAATCTTAGGCCCGAACAAGAATTAAAATATCACACAGACAGTCTGATAAGTTAATTTTGGCCCGGCTACCCCTAGCGAGCCTGTATTGCGTATCGGTGGATCATATGTATCAGCCGATACGTTAATTTTGGGGGCATGGGGCCTCCAAGTCCGAGATTTTAATTTGGAATCGGAATCTGCTTCGCACTACACGGCCAGATGGGTAGTGAAGTCGGTGTGAATTGCGCTCTCTGAGGGAACGGGATATCTGAGGAGCAGATCTTGACTTCTTAATTTTAGTTGTCGGTGACATCATCAATTATGAACATGACGCCATGACGCCATGACGCCTTGCGCCTTAAGCGGTTTAGGTTAGGAGGTATCACTCATCAACAAAACCGACATACCCACCCACTAAACGGCAAGCGCTCTACTGTAAAGTGTGGACAGTGGGGATTCATTTTTTCAGAGTTGAAGCCATAACGAGGTGGATCGAATTCTAAATTTTTCAAAAGAATTAAATATTAGGTTTTTGTGCAGATAAGGGCAACTTTTTGCTTTGAATATCAATAAAAAATAATAGTTTTATAAAATAATTAAAATAGAGTAACTTTTAAAAAAAAATATCAAGAAAAGGCAATGATACTGTTCATTGTCTTCTTCTACCTCTTATTCATCCGAATACACTGTTCATACGAGAGGCGGAGTAAGGCACAGGCGCGTTTTCTTCACAGTTACTATTCTAGAATTGCAATGAAACCGTTCTCTTGAAGCTGAGTATCGCATCGGGTTTGAGGTTCTCTCTCTCTTTTCATTTCTCCCTGGATTCGATGTTGTTGCAGAAGGGAAGACTGAAGAGGAAAAACAGATCTTACAGCACACGTGGTGTAAAGAATGCAAGTTGGTTTCCAGATCCAAGAAGCTTCGATTTTTCCAATTTCTGAATCAGGAAGCTTCAGCACGCGACGCCATGAGAGACGGAGACTCGCTCGAGATGACCTCAAACCCGATGTGCGACTTTTGAGAACTCGAAGCTTCGTGGATCTTTATGAAACTTTTGAAGCTTCATAAGAGAGATAAGAGGCCTGAAACAGGAAGACAATGAACAGTGTCATTGCCCTTCCTTGATATTTTTCAAAAAAAAGTTACTTTACTGTCGTTATTTTATAAAACTATTATCTTTTATTGATATTCAGGGCAAAAAGTTGCCCTTTTCGGTTAGAAACCCTTAAATATTCAATGGCACTGCATACTGATGCCCATCACCGGACATATTCGTAGTAGACAGAAGTTAACAGGGACAGTGAAAGACCGAATAGGACAAACCATGAAACGTTGCAAAGAAAGAAAAGCGAACAGAGAAAATGAGGTTGGAGCCCTCAGCCCTAGAGGGAGGAGATGCATAGATCGCATAAACTGATAAGAACTCTTTGCTTCATTTGTACGTTCGAAATTTCGTGTTTAGTCTTGAGAGGGAAACGCGTAAAAACTACTTCAAAACAGGAGGAATGCAGAGGAAATGAAATCAAGGCTCTAAATTAAAAGGAGACAGAGAATGGGGAAAGAGATGGCAAATGGACGGACGGATTTTGAAATGCAAAGACGCTAAGAAAAACCTACATGTCCGACCACGACAGCTTAGAAATATGAATCGAAATTAAAAGGATCTTGCTAAGAGATTCCAGATATTTTGGTCCCAGATAAGTTCATTCTAGAACCTCCGCGTATGATTTATTAGGCTTTAGACACGCAGTTCAATGACGAAACGAACTCCAACCGAAGTCTCCAGATTTATTCGAGATGTATCAACAGATAAAGCAAAGCTCCTCACTATACCGAGGAGGTCCGTACTATCACTTTCTGTTTCAATCACCAGATTCACCAATTATTGCAGCAAACCTCTCCACAACTACAAATTAGAAATCTCAAGTTGATCGTGCGATTACCAACAACAAAATAATCACCTAAATTTCACAGAACTATCTAATTTACCCCAGAAACTACCAGATAAATCTCCAGACCGAAGATCAAAAGAACATATAGGATCATCAGTTTTTAGAGAGAAAGCGCAACCGCCTTGCATTTCTCTCCTTAAGCATCTTAAACATCAACAAAAAAACCAACCTCAGATTCCAATGCACCATAGCCAAACACGCGAGAACAACTAAAAAATTCCTCCAAAGAACTAAACCACTCAACACAGAGAGCTTGTATTTGTTCAAATTTTGAACTCACCTTTGTGGATCTTAGCCGGCGATGCGCGAGCTTTTATCCGTTCGAGCTCGATCGAATAGAAGAGAGACGGAGAGAGATTTAATGAGAAGAATCGAAAAGCCTAAACTGGAATCACTCGGTACAGTGTAATCCAACAGGAATGCCTCAACAGCTTTGCTGGTTGAATATATTGTACAAATACGATGGATGACGAGAAAGCTGGAAAAACATTCTTATATAGTACCCAAGCGTTAAACGTCGAGCATATTCCATTCTTAGATCTCACCTCGCAACGACACGTGGCAAGAAAGACCGTCCAATGATTTCACATTACTATTCTATAAGATTATTAAAATGTTCGAACTATATCACAACAAAGAAGGATTTTGGAAAGGACCCAATAGACGTATTTCCCTTTTGGTGCAGGAAAGTCCAGCGATGTTCCCTATCACAGGGCACAGACGAGCCAGTAATGATGTTCGGTGCAGATCTTTTGAGACTAGGGATCTCGATGTGCCGTTTTATATCGTGTAATTTATACTTACATAACACTCACTCACATGGGAAGAAAAAGAAATGAGTCGAGCGGAGTCCGGATCTCCTGCCCATGTATATCACAGTCACACATGGAGAACATTTGGACATGTGGGTAGGCGTGGGCAGGGTTCTTGCGGGGTCGAGAGTGCCTTCGGAATCCGAGTAAATTCCAAAAGGAAGCAAATCCTTTCCTTTTCTTTGACAAGCCACCTGAATCAGTAGCGACAAAAAACAACGGCATCTGATTAACAACTCACAGCATTATAATGTACTAAGCTAAGTGGGACCCAGATATGGATATTTTGAGCCGTCCAATGCGTGGTCCGTAATCAAAGCATCAGAAAACAGAAATACCTCGTTGGGCCGATCGGCACAATGTAGTGATACACTGCTTAGAAGATCCCGAGTCACGGAAAGGAAGGGAGTACGATATATYGGTGAAACGAGAAGTAGATCTTTTTAATTGACTTATCGGCCACATCGTGATTCGATGTATAAAAAAAATCCGTTGTCAAGTACACGTAACCCAAGCTGCCAGCTCTTCGTTCGTATCTAGCAAGGGCCCCACTGCTGATCAATACGTTGACAGCAAATTGGAGCCACGGCTGGATCTGATTGTGTGCTGTGTCAGCATGGGCCCCACTGCCCCCCGGGGTGATGAAGCTCACAGCTTTCTTAAACAGAGGGTGGGTTAGTGAATCTGGACTTCTTTATGTGACACGTGGACCCACAGACGTCAGCTCCCAGCACAAACTTCTCTGGATTATTCTGACCGTCACATGCCATCTCGCCAATTTCTCGCCTTTTTATTGCCCTTGGCAGGAGGCCAGGAAATTATATGCTGCACCAATTCCACCATAAGCCTGATCTGAATAATATTCTCCGCCTTCTGATCACTCTGCTTAGCATGTTTTCAATCGTTCGATTGGGATAAAAACCTAAACCGCCTATACAAAATGAAACCGAATTCTATGCAGCAAGTCGGTAGAGGACAATGATTTGGATTAAAATAACTAAAATGAAAAATTTTATCAAGTGGGAGAGAGAGTAGTCCAAGGCGGCTTGGTTTGAACATGCCAACATGGACCACGAGGTCCAAAATGGGCGGTTGTGAATATGCACAGATTTTGACAACTTTATTAAGCTTGCGGCGTATATTTTGAGAAAAAGCCAAAGCGCACATCGAGCCTCACAAGGGGTGAAACCGTGATGGAGCGTGGCCCACATGACTATAATCCGAGTCAGCATCTGACATGGTTTCTGTGATTGGTGATGACACGTGGTGTTTTGTTCGTACGGTAATGGATAACTTTAAGAGTGGCAAGACACGTGTAAATACTGGAACGGAGGTGGTCCGAGTTTTATCTATTTCGTTCGTTTTACTGTCTTGAATTCCTTCTAGATAATGGGCCGATTCCAATTGTCCTTACTGGTACTGGATCAAAGCTGTTGCCTGTTGCATTGAGAATATCTCCCATCAAATAAAACATACAAGTACGGAGTAAAAGCTGCCCGAATTGGATCTGCCAGAAAACTATAGGCCCCGTATATGAAAACCGTTGAAATTGGATCTTCCGACCCCAATCGGGTTACACGGCTTTTACTGTAGAGCAAATGCAGCTTGCCAGTTCCCAATATCCGATGTTCCGATCCAACGGATTATACTTTGAGAGATGATCGAGCTAGAATGTCGTGCATAGGTGATAATCGAATAGTCCATATCTGTCATGTATTAATGTTTATGGGCTTACGGCCAATTGTCTTGTCGAAACGGGTCATGTCGATGGCCGGTTTACATTTGCCATGTAGGATTGTACCATAAAGACATCGAAAGATGAATGCTATTTATTTTAACCATCACTTAAAAGGTTGTTTAAGGTTGTTTGGTAAGCTACTTAATAAGTGTTTTTAAGTATTTATTAGGTTTGAGATATTTGGTAAATTACTTTTTCGGTAAATGTTTATATTGACATAAATGATAATTTTGGTCTTCATTCATAGATTGGGTTTAATCAAAATATTATATTAAAAGTAGTTTTAAAATAAATACGAAGAAGGAGGATGGTTGACGTGAGTGTTGCCAACATGAACATAGTGAGAATGCCTGAAATCACCCCAAAAAAACTAAATCTGGTAAAGAGAGTTTCAAGTATTTAAAATCTCAAAAGAAACTAAAATATTTAAAAATATATGTAGAAAATAAGTCCAAACATGAAAACGACCAGGTCACCGGTGAATTTGCAGCTCGTTTGACGGTTGTGGGTCGTTCCTCACTCCCAAGAAAGGTGCCACCACTGGTATGCTCAACCTTATTCAAGTGAGGAAGAAGGGGGTTTAAGGAGAAACGGGAGTATTCTGGGTATTTAAAAACATAAATAGAAACTTTTTAGTCCCAAAATTTTCACAGATCCACTTATTAATAAGTACTTAAAAAAGCAACTCTCAAGTAGATTTTTTAATAAGTACTTCTTTATCAAATAAGTAATTTTTTGATACTTTTTTACCAAATACCTACAAGTGCTTTTTTAATAAGTACTTCTTTATCAAATAAGCACTAAAACCAAATAAGAAAAGAGGCAAATTATGTAGCACGGAAGGTTTTAAAACCGTTTTTTATGCAGATGATTAGACCATTCAATCCGGATACGTTTGGACCATCGACCTGTTTATCCTAGACAACAGTTTTTGCACCAATTTTTTATTTTATTTTATTTATTTGTTAAAATGTCACAGGCTGATCCATTAGGACCCGATGGTCAAACCATTGATCTAAAATTGGGTGTCCAAAGTGGTTCTATTCCAGATCAATTTTTAAAACATTGGTAATCCATGAGAGATACTGTTGGACAAAGTGGGTCACTGTAACTTTGGAGGAGAAGAAGCTCTAAGGCGCGTCTGAAGACACTGTCTTTAGAACGTTATTTGCCCTCACTCAGTTGCACTGAGTTTGCTGTTGGGTTACAGGCAAATTTGTTCTCAGGATACAACAGAGCCTTGGGCGAGAATCTGCAACCAGCAAAATTGAAGAGTCTCCAAAGAAACCTTCTGTGAGACTGTAACAGACCGGACTGAGAGAGAGAGAGAGATATAGTGAATTTCGAAATTGTGTGCTTTGGAGTCTGATTCATGCTCCTTAAATAATTTGTGAAGAGGTATGAGGAAAAGGTAGGTGCTGGTTTAGAGAAGGCACCTTGAACAGTCACAATTTCAAACATTGTGACTGTTTAAAAAGTAGTTAACAGTTAGTGACTGTTAACTTTGAATTGTGCCTCTTGATCACACCCGATCGAATCGTGACCATTGATCTCATCAACGGTGATCGGTCAGCAACGCACCAAAACCAAAGCTACCCATCGCGAGTCACGCAGGTGCGAGCAAAGTGCGCCTCATTGCGCCGCATACGCACATGTGCGCGCGTTGCACAGTATCAAATCCCCATACTCTCCTCTACTAATTCTAAGGAGTGTAAATCAGCTCCTATTGAAATACTGAAAACAAAACTTGTAATTTTTCAATGTGGGACAAGTTCAAAACTGGGTTTTGTAAGAGAAAAACTGATTTTTTTTTTCAATCCAATGTGCAAATGCAATTTCTCATATAATTGACCAATCAAACCCATTGGATTTAATCTCTTATGAGATTAAAATCCAACAGATACATTATTTTAAGCGCATTTTATATTGATAAGAGGGTGTTGTTTTAATAGACCAAAACTAATATTTAATAAAAGGGTTGATGATGGGGGCTGCTAATTGGATTTGGGTTCGGTACCACCGGACCAGTGAAAATTTGATAAATTCCCAACCCGACCCAACCCAAGTTGCACCCTGTTTAGAAGTCCTGGTCTAACCGCTAAGCCGAGAGTCTATTCTCATCCAATAACCATTCTAAGTAGTGCGGTGACAAAGATACACACTGCATGCAAGGTTTTAAGTTGCAGATGACCTTTTATTCAAAATTCTGTTTTAGTTTTGGTATTCTGAACAAATTTTTATAATAAATGTTATTTTATTAATATTTGTTAGTATTTATATTTTTATACTTATTATTATTTTGTCCATATTAACATTTTACTCAAAATTCTGGAAAAATAATCACGTGCATAAAAAACCAATTTTGTCACAAGTTGAAGGGCTAAAAGAACCAAGGGTATCTTATACACCTATTTTGTAACAAGTTGAAAGGCTAAAAGATCTAGGGGTATCTCGAAAATGACTCGTGTGAAAGTAATAAGAAAGGATCTATAGTTGATCCCATATAGTTGGGATAAGGCTTAGTTGACAATGATAATACAAAATTTTGGAAAAATAAGTGGCTAAAATCCCAATTCTTTTGACAACTGATTTTTTTTCTTAATATTTAATTCCTTTTGCTATATCTGAAAGCAAAATTTTGCAAAGTTTCTCTAAAATTTTGAAGGTAGATAATCTAAGGTTACTTTGGGAGAGCAAATATATGGAGTTGTCAAATTGTATTGATCCAAGTTGATTCATTAATATTCATAATTGAATATAATATTATCAAATTCAGAAATTGAAATTGAATTTTAAACAAGTTCAGAAAATTACCTCATACCCAGTAATAAAAGTTCAAAAAAAAAAATCTAATTTGGTTTTATAACTCAAGTGAAAGACCTATAAGGATAGCTCTCAAATGCATTTTTAGTTAAAAATTAGGGTTTAAGGCTAAGTTTGAAGGAGGGTTTGGGTTTAGGTTTGAAGACTTAGATTTGGGTTTTATTAATTTGGGATTAAGGTTTAAGGTTTCTGTATAAAAACCAATAGGTGATGCGTCAAACCATAATAGGAAAGAATATATAATTCCAATCAGGTGGTTATTATCAAAATTCACGGTGGAAGGGGGTATTAATAATTGGTGAAAGCTTGTTGGATTTATCAAAATTCAGGGTGGTATGGACGTATGGTGTATTAATTGATTAAAACTCATCCCATATCACACCTTTCCACTAAATATGCAAATATAAGCATATAAATGTTAAAGTATTCAATTTGATCAAATTATATTTTTGTCGGTGGGTTGGTGGAGATAAAACTATGGACAATGGGAAATTGAGAGTTTTTTTTTTTTTGTGTGTGTGTTGATTATTCATCTTTGCTCCCATAAGAGCTGTAATTCAATTCTCTTTTGGTATAGCATTTTGCTCTAACATTATTATTGAGAGTTGGAACTTAGAATTTGCCAGAAAAAATGAATATATCGAAATTGATGAATTAGCTGGAAAAATGGATGTAACATTACATCCGACTAAAGCATCATGTTGATAGCAAGATATCTTAAGGAAAAAGACATTGAGAAGATGGTTTTTCGGCACATGAACCGGAGCCAGTGGTAATTTCGTTTCACATGGCATACGTGGCACACGTGCAAAGTGGGAGAGGGGACAGAATTTTGCATGTTCGACGGACCCAGGATTCTTTCATTTGGGGCCCACTGTATTTAGACGTCCAAAAACATCATGGGCATCAGGAATGGGGGCCCACATTGTTGGAATCACGTGACTTTCACATGATAGATTGGGAATTTTGGAAGAGGTATGGAATTCACAATTTCACACCAGCGTCTCACAACACTTCACAGCACATTGTAACCGTGTATTGGGAACAATCTTATCAACGAGATGGTGTTTATTTTTTATATTATTTAGATAACAGTAGTATAACACCTAACCTTGTTAGTACAAAGAAATAAGAATGACTTCATGACTAATTAATCTTGGGTTCCCCTTGAGCTCCCAATTAAATAGGGTATTAAACATTGGGAGCAGGTTGTTTGTTTTGGACTATTTAGTAAATAAGTATGAACAGTGCAATACATTTTTATATACCTATTGGATTTTATGGTGTGAAGCATGGTTTTTGAACCACCATTGATTTGTACGGTTGGATTGTTCAGCCCGAAAACTATCTAGTCAATCAGTTTCATTTACCCTAAACTTAGTCTTTGGCAAAAAACCATTAAATCAATCGATGGCCTATTGATTCAAACAACAGAACTGTTGACCCATCAATCAATTCAATGGTTCTTAGTCATTTTTTATTTTTTATTTTTAATTTTTTATTATTTTTAAATTTTTTTGTCATAATAAATCATCCATTCAAACCAGATAGTCGAACTGTCGATCTAAAAACCGGTGGTTAAAACAGTTTCATTTTCGAATCATTTTTTAAAACTATGGTGTAAAGTGTGAGGAGAAATTGGATAGTGTGACACATCGCTAAGGTGCCGATGAATCCACACCATATGCACCAAACCACATCATGCTTATAGAGTCATTCCACAAGGTCTTGTGTGGTCAGCCCACACCTAACATAAGATTGCATGCTTCACATATAACATGTATGAGGTGATCTACATTGTTCATCTAGTATAAAAATTATAATGTTTCATAAATAAGACTGAAAAAATACCATAAATTATCCATGATTAAAATAAGACATGAACATATGTATTTACTAATAAAAATAATCATTATAAAATATTAGTTATGAAATTAATTAATAAAAAATAGTGAAAGATGAGACAAATTTATCTAATAATAAATAATAAAAATTAAAGTAAACAAATACCTAACATTAATAAATTTAATAAAAAGGCAAGAGGAGAAAAATGGGTAGTAGCATGTAACATTGAATCAATTTTTGCTATAAAAATCGGATCATTCATGCCATGACATCGACCAATCCACAAGCATGGAAGAAACAATGTAATATATTCAGGAGAAAATCTATGATACCGGAAAGATATGGTATAGAAAGAGTTTTGATCAATCAAAATTCATCCTTGAATTTTGATAAATAACATCTGATTGGCTACTATGTGTATGATTCCACTTGATTGGTTAGATGTTTTTGGGATATCACATCTTTTCCATATCATAGTCGAACCCGTGGTCCCTTTCTAATTGTTCGATCTACACCAATTTCCACATAACCGAACACCCCTTAGGGGTCTGGACAGAACAGGGCTCATGTGAAGTATAGCGACCACACTACAAAAACCCTATGGTTCTGCAAGTTTGATTAATGTCTTCTATTTTGGAGGGATGCCAACTGACCATCTTAAACCAAATCAAAAGGGTTATGGGAGCCTATGAGGAGAATACTTTGCATCGCAGTGGTCCCTCAGCAACATCTAGCCTCTTTCTAAGAAAAGAAATAATGCTCACTTTCGTTTATTTATAGATGGATCATATTGTAAAACAATAACAAAATAGTGACAAAATAAAATGCAAATAAGATTCTGCAAACAAAGAATAACTCCATTTTTCTTGATGGATCCAGCAACACTTGACCACAACCTTGGACTTCACAAAGTTGATAATACAATTCGAACTGGGCAAAACTTCTTGGAGGTTTTGATAGCCTTCCATTAAAGAGGATATTCAGTCGGTGCCTTTGAGACTTCTACTCTTTCCCTTTTATAGGTATTTGCCACAATGTCTCACGTATGAAAGAGGAAATAAGAGCCATTAGAAAGGATAAACTTCACCAACATTAATCTTGTTCTACCCCTTCACATTGAGACAAGTGTCTCCATGATCATGGTTTTAAACCACATGATCACTCAGCCCATCCTAAGCCAAAACGTCCTCTTGCTRACTTAGTCAAAGGCTGAAATGGATCCAACTTAGACCCAATAACCACCCTGTGAACAAGTCAAAAATAGTTTATAGAAAACAAATTTATTTTTACTAGAAATAAATAATAACATAATAAAAACTGTAATTAGTGTGTTTTAGTGTGTTCATAGGGATGATATTATTAAGCTGCTTCATCAACGTGTGACTTTTCACATGACTAGTGGATTCTCCTATACGTTGAGGATTCCAAATCAAGGGCCTATGGCCACCCGTTCCAATGCATATGACCCCAACACAAGTGTGACGGAATCTTCTCCTCACAAATGGGCGCCTCACAGGCACATCCACCCTGTATTGAGAACATCTCCCGTAAATAATAATTATAAGTACGGAAAATGTTCTCAATTAATGATAGTATGTGCATGTGAGGCGCCTGTGAGGCGCTCAGGTGTAAGGAGCAAATTCGGACTCAAACACAGGTACAGCAGGAATTGGGTATGCTCTTCAGGTGTGCTTCGACTAAATGGTTATATTGCTTCAAGTGGTTATCGAATTAAATCAATCAACAGCTGTAGAAGTTCAACAAAGGCCTCCGGAGAACCCTGCATTATGACCGTGAGACAAAGACCCCCTTTAGCCTTCCTTGAAATCCGCCGTTACAATTTTTTTTAATCCCTACATTACCCTCATAATAACTATTCAAACATTTGGAAGACAAAAACACTCTTCACGTATACGAACAGAAGAGGCGGTAACTACTGCAGCGGTGGTGGACTTCCGTTGAAGTCCTCCCTCTCTCTCTCCTTCTCTCTCCCCATATCCCTCTTCTTCCTCTTCCCCTTTCTCTCCTTCCCTTTCTTCTTTCCAATTTCCTCTGTTTTCCGTTCTTTGCAGATGGAGAGAAATCGAACTGGGCACATCAAAACAAGATTTCTGGGTGAACATCGACACCGGAGGCAGGTTTAGTTGTGTCCGATGCCAACCCTGTACTAACTGCTCCAAAATTACAGTTCAATAGCTGCAATAGCTACAGCCATTCCTGCTTCTGCTTCTGGGTTTTCTGGGTTGAACTTCACTTCATTCCCACCGCACTTCTTCCCTGTTGTGGTGAACATCCACCCACAACGTTCATCCAGAGAACATCCACCCACAACGTTCATTCCTGCTTCCCTGTTGTCGGACATGGCATATTCTCGGAGATACCGAGCCATCCGACTCCTGCTTCAAAGCGAAATTCAAGTTCTCCAGAGAACAATGAAAATGGGGCATCGTCCAAACTAGGCAGCAGTTCATTCAACTTGAAGTCTACTTCCAATCATGCGGTTGATGGAGTTGCAATTTTAATAAAGCTTGATCATAGCAATTATTCGGGATTGGAAGATTTCCAGCGAGGAGTCATGGTTTCTGGAATGGGAGCAGAATACAGACTGGGCTTTCGTCACAACCAGATTCTGCTATGCTATTCGCAAAATATCCAGCAGCATTCGGTGATTATTCAGCACCATCCTACAGGGTAGGGAAGCAACCAGTCCCAGTTGTTAAGAGGAATGACCTGGACATGGGTTGTGTGTCAGTATTTCCAACGAAGGATTTAGATGGTATTGGGGGTTTGGCAGATTATCAAGCATACAGAAGCTATGATGGAACGAAGCTACAGCCATATACGACGGTGGATGTGAAGGGACATGGCATATTCTCGGAGCTGGAGAAGAGGAATGGATTTGAATTGACTAGTTCTCAACCACAGGAAATAAGTGCGGTGGGGATGAACGTTGTGGGTGGAGGACTTAACGGAAGTCCGCCCCGCTGTTGTTCGTGTATGGTAAGGTTGGGAAGCTGAACAGTGTTTTTCTTTCGTAACCGTTGATTTTAATGGAAGGTTAACCGAAGGGGGTTTTGTCTCACGGTTATAGTACAGGAGGGTCTTTATCACAAAACAAAGTACAGGGGTCTTTGTCACAGACCCTATAGTAGGGGGGTTCACCTAGAATGGTTGAGAGGTTATGTACATTGTGAGAGATTTGGTTTATGGAAAAAAATGTGGGAAGAAAATTCCATGTATATTTTTGTTTCAAAATTTAAAGATATAATATAATTTGATGAAATAAATATAATTCACAAAATTGTTTAATCTTACAAATTTGGATTGAAAAAATATCAGATGTTTATATGGCACATTTAAGTTTTGTTAAATATTTAAATATAAATATAAATTAGGTTATGTTTGGTTCCATTGCACTTCTACTTGCAAGTTTTAAGTTGTTAAATACAAATTTTTTAAATAGTCTTATCACATCACATTGAATAACCACTTTCACTGGCATTGAGGATTGAGTGTTGACAAAATACAATGTATTGGTGGGTATGACTGACTCTAACTAAACAACAATGCCATGCAAGTTTCAATATGCCACACAAACAACAAATTGCTCCCAAGAAAGATGGGTTCAATAATTTGGAAATCAAGCAAACTATACCRACACAAACAACAAATTGCTCCCAATCTATGATGCGGGAAAGATATGGTATCCGAAGAGTTTTGACCAATCAAAATCTATCCATAAATTTTTGATAAATAATACCTGATTGGCTATCATGTTTATGATATTAGTTGACTGGTCAAAAAATTTTCAAATATCATATCTTTCCCATATCATAATTGAACCCTTCTTTCTTATATCCAAGAGAAAGATGGATTCAATAATTTGGAAACTAAACAGGTCTATTTAGTTCATAGAAATAGGGATTTGGGATCAGAATTAAAATGAAAAATTCCAATTATTATATTTGAATGAAATTAGAATCCCATTTTCATTCCTGGTGGAATGGTTTTTCCTCAGTTGACGAAATGGTTATTCCCTCCCTCTTTCTTGAAAATAAAATTCCATCTTAACTAATATTAACCCCTATTTCAATTAACAGAAGATAAAAGTAATATTTCTTTTGGATTAACAAAAATAATGAAAAACCAATCAACAGAGATTGCAGTTGATTGGCCGAGTGATTTGACAGAGAAGATATTGTGGGTTGATTGGTCCGAGCTAGCTTCTTGTCGAGTGGTGAAGTGTTTATTTATCAAAATTAAGGGCCGGCCGGCCGATAAACCAGTCTCAGTATGGTTGAAAGCATGGACGCATGGTTTTTAAAACTGAACCAGTCAGAGGTCCGATTCTTAGGTCAAATGATCTAATTATTCAAATCAAATAGTTGGTTCATTTTAACAAAAATAAAATAAAATAACAGTCAAAATCATTTGAACAGTTTAAATGGTTTGAACGGTTAACCACCTGGGTCAATGATTTATTAGCTAAAATCAATAATTTTTAGAAAAAAATCCAATTTAAAAAAAAAACAGAACCAATCACTTAACTTGTTCCCAGTTTTTCCGATATGACTGTCCAATCCAATCCCATTTTGAAAACCATGTATGGACGATTACAGTGTATTGGTGGGTGTGGCTGACGCTTGCTAAACAACAAGCCCGCCCCACGCATCACACATGGGGCCTGCTCCATTATCAACACAAAGTTCAATTGTTGATGGGTCGTAGTCGCACCAAAACTTGAGGGAGAGCTTCTTGTTTTCATCTTAATTTGCCACGTTGGGTGGCATTAGTCCTCCAATCCTGTGATGAGGCGGCCCTCGTTACTTGTATCCAAATGACTTTTGGTTTGTACTGTATTGCTCTCAAAATCAAAGTCTATGAAAAATGCATGGATAAATAATTTATGAGCTTCTTAGGCTCAGTTTGGAAGCATTATAAATGCAATTATGTACAATATAAATATATACAAAATAATACAAAATATATGTTTTGCACTTTATATATTTAAATTTGTATTCCTTTCAAATTCAGCCTTAATGGTTGAAAAGCATCTTGGGTTAATCAGAATTCCTTAATATTCATTAATTGTTAGATTAAGAACAAAATGATAAGGCAAAAGGGTTGTCTTAATAGAAAACAAGAGAGTAACAGAAAGTAGAGAGAAAAGGCTCCTTTACCTTTTCTTTCAAACCAATCAAAGCTTTAAAGGATTGATAATGAAATAGTTGGGCCATTTAAATTAAATGGCCGTAGGTGAAACCCACTCTTCTCCATGTGGAAGAGATGTTTAATGGCTGTCTTGATTATAGACATTGCTGGTCTAAAAGAGAATTCAGGCCTTCTCCAAAGGCAACGCAAGGACCCATTCAATTATTTGAGGCGGTTGAGTGTGAAAGGGGCAAGACCTCAAGGCATTTTGAGGCGTAAGCCTCAAACCAAAAAAAAGAAAAATAAAAACTATGTATTTATATTTATTAGAAAAAGCAAATGGAGGAAAGATTAGTTATTTTTTCTATATTTGCATTACGTGACACAACCTGAATTTGACCCGATCTAGGGACCAAWCTAACAAAAGTTTTTTTTAGAAAATTAATTAATCATATATCTAAAGTGCCAAACCTATTGTTTTTTTTTTCATTTTTATGTTTTCTCTAATACTTTTTCCTCGGGTTTTTTTCTCATTATGGTCTAAAAGCATTGAGGTTGATTTATTCTTTGTAGCTCCATTATTGATAAAAGAAATTGCTTTATAGTTCCATTGGTTTGTTTTAGACTTTTAATTTTATTTACATAGTCCATAAAAAACTTATTTGGATGAGGTAACTTAGATATTATTTGATAATAACTGAATATGCTGAATTGAAAAAACTAATGGATTTATCTTTTAGTGAATAAGTTCTCAAAGAGGCTGTGGACTCTTTAATGGCATAAATTGAAGTTGGGTATAATGCTATACCCTTGAAAATTTTACCACACACGCACGCACCCCTCCCCCCAACACACACACAAACATATATAATTTAATAACAACTTCCATTAATAATATTTCTAAAAAATGTCYATTAATAATAATAATTTAATAATCACAAGGCTAAGGGCTTAAAGGCGTAAGCCTCTAACAACTCAAAGCCTAAGCCTTGACAATAGAGAAAAAGGCTATTGAGGCCAGGCCTTTTTGGTTAGCCTTGCCTCAATAGCCTTTTAAAACCATGTCGAACACTCGTATTCAAAAATTATTGGGGGTCTGGGGTTTATCATGCAACAGGGTCGCAGRAAATGTAATCTCAAATTATTTCACACTTTAGTACAACCAAAATCAAATTACATTACATTAAAGTTTTACATTTCATCTGAAATAGACATTAGATTCATAAAAATTTTAAGAAGATCCTTATACATCCAGTCCTATTTTCTAAAGTAGGCATTTCGAATAGTCATTGTCCAAAGCATTCCTCCAACTAAGATTCAACATATGGCAATTTGTCACTGTATTCGTTCCTTTAAATCGTGTGATATGCAATTTTAGCGTGTTGCATATGGGACCGGGTCTAATAGGYACAAGGAATTAAGCATGTTAAATAAATATTATATAAATGTTTTGACAACTGTCRAAGGMTATTAATCTTTTTCGAGGGTAGGCTTAAGGACAGGCTAGTGTCCAAAAAAATTTCAAGTGCTCATTTACCATGCTTACAATCTTGTGCCTATCTATTGGAGGGAGATTCAAATTTTCAAGAATCTCTCTTCTTTCTCTCTTGTTTTGTCTTTTGCTCTTTTCACCCTTGAGTGCATGGGAAAACTCGTTGTCCCATGTTGCTTGGGAAAGAAGTGAATAAAAAGTATATTTATTATTTTGTTTTCTCTATGGGTAGGGATTCATAGGAGGAAAGCACTATAGATATTCCATGCATGTGAGGGGGGTTGGGGGTGCTTTTCACACGCGGGCGTCGAGCCAAGCCGAGCCGGGTCGGCACATAGGCGTGGGTGCAGGTATGCGATGCACCGAATCATTTTGTTTTAATCGAATTAAACCTTTTCAATTTTTGAATTTAATTTTAAAATTAAAACGTTTATTTTGTATTTCTTCTTCCTCCTTGTGCCTCTTCGAACAGGTACACTATTCTGAAGAGGCTCCTGTTTGAAAGGACACATCTGTGTCCATTTGGGTCTAAGAGCACTTTATAAAAAGAGTGCTTGGCCGACCTAGTCAATCCAACAAGTTCCGATATTCTTCTTCTCTTTTCTGTTTGTGAAATCTAAGCATCATCTTTCTGTGGTTCATGGAGGTCTGGTAAGCGAGTGCATGCCTACCAGTGGCTTGTGGGTTGTTTTATCTTGGCAACCGATTTGCGATCACCTGGCTATACCATAGGGGGCAAATGCGGTTTTAAGGRGAGTGACCAAGTGGCACAACTCAGCCCTCCTTCTTCCTGCAATTCCCAGTTTCGAGTTCCTACAATAATATCACAACACCACATCTTCAGTTTGGAAAGCGATTACAGATAAATTTCATTCTGCCTTCTTTACTATTTTTACAACACTACTTGATCCAAACATGATGATACACTATTATTTTAAAGTTAGAACTTTGAACCATGCTTCCAAGAGGCAGAATGGGTTGGGGTTTATAAGAGTTCCATGTTTTCTACACTTCTCCATTGAGCTTGCATACTACCTATTGATGAACTCTGGTTGTTTAATTCAAGGTTTTAAAAATTGAATCGGGACCGGAACCACTTTGGCAACCAGTTTCTGGGTTAGCGGTTAGATTGCCTAGTTTGAATGGATGGTTGCTCCAACTTAAAAAAATAAAAAAAATAATTAAAATAAAAAATGGCCAAAAATTATTATCCAAATTGAATAGGTCGACGATTCGATTGCCTAGGGTAGCAAATTATTAAGCAAGTTAATGGTTTTTCGTCAAGAATCGGATAAAGGGTAAAACAAAACTGATTATCTGGACGGTTCTTAAGACAAATAGTCTGACTGTCCAGGTCAAAGATAGTTTAAAAACAATAATTTAATTCAATACCATTGCTGTTTCAACCTACAACATTTTTTGGATTGATTAATAGAAATTGGCTTACAACAAGTATTTGAGGCTCTTTATAATTGAAAGAAACATACCTTAAAAATTCACATGTGGGAGGCTATTTGTAGAACTGTCAAATTCACTTTCTTGTTATATGGGTAGGTTTCTTATCATTTTAACCGAAATGGTTCTCATAGATATAAATATATAATGTAACAAGTCACCTATTTGTATTAATCAATCCAAAAGGTTCAACACTAATGGTACCAAACAAAGTCATAAGGTTCATGGGTCACACTTAAGTGGGCCCTCAGCTGCTTTATTTGATACAATTTCAAAGTTTTGACAAGTTAAAATAAAATATTTGTTTTTTTTTTAATATTTAAGAAAATAAAATTGTTTGTGAGATGAAATGGGAAGTAGAACTCACATATACCGAGTGATTGGATTGAGCACATGGACAATGATCCAAAATATCTCCAGTTTGGTTGATGGCGAGGGTTGACCGTATCATCATCATCCCAACATTAAACCCGACTGCCTCAATCAGATTTTAGACCAACTTAAATGCGGGTTTCTTTTGGCAAATCTTAGGGTCCGTTTGGTTTGTAATTGGAGTTGGAATTGAAATTCTTCAAAATTGGAATCGGAATGGTCTATTTTTATAGTCTGTTTGGTTTAGACAGGAATGAAAATGAGAATTGGAATCAACATGAATGGGATTTCATTTCCAAGGGAAGGGTAGGAAATGGCTATTCCCTCAAATGCAGGAATGCCAATCTAGTAAGAATGGAAATGAGATTCTAATTCCATTCAACCAAACAGTTGAAATTGGAATACCTCATTCTGATTCTGATTCTAGATCCCTATTCCTGTGAACCAAGAGGGGCCTAGACTTGATACAACTAGGGGTGCAACTTGGGTGGGTCTAGCTGGAGCCCAAACTGGCCCAACCCGGAATTTTATACAGGCTGGRCTTGGATTTTTGATCTTTGGCCTGGGCTCAGGCATGGGCCTAGCCCTTAGGTAGCCTGAACCCAGGCCCAAGCTTGGCTCAACTATATACATTTATACATACATATGTGTATATATGTAAGTGTTGCTTACATATTTATATATATATACAAATATATGTATACATATTTACATAAATACATTTATATATGTATAATTTTAGAATGGGTTCATTGACCAACTCGAGCCCAGCCCAACCTCAAACCCAACCCGAGTGCATCAAATTACAATACGGGCCAGGCTCGGGTTGAGAAAATCAGGCTTGACCTTGGGCTCGGGCCTTGAGCCCAAGTTTTAGAGTCGGACTTGGGTTGACCATAAACTCGGCCCAACTTGCCTGACTTGCACCCCTAGATACAAACCTATTGTGGATGGGTTGGATTGAGGCCTTGAGCCATTTAGACTCATCTTTCCTATCCATATCCATTTTTTATTATTTCTATCATAGTTCTCGTTTTCACTTAAACACTAACTTTATGATTTAAGGGTTTAGAGTTTAAACCTTAGGTTTAAGGTTTAGGGTTTAAAAATTTAGAATTTAAGTTTCAGAGTTTATTAGGTTTTAAATTAAAGAAGTGGTCAAACGCTTTCTTTTCAACCATGACAGGAGCCAAGTATTGCCACTTACCGATTACACTACTTATCATGTATTCAGGCTTGGACCTTTAGGCCAGGTAACCGAGGCCCATACAAAATTTAACAAAAGCCCAACCTAAACCCTCCCAAGTTGCACCTCTACTTATCATTTATTCAGCCAGCACCTATCTTGCTCTCTATGATGTTAGTCTCCTTTCCCATGTGCTCTACCCATACTTATCCTACATGAATTACTTGTGTCTCACAGCTCATTTAACATAGAAACTTAGTTTGCATTTGGCATGGCCTCTTGACTAGGTTGAAACTGTTTGCCGTGTTGCTTTTTATTGACTTATGGCTTCTTCATTTTGGGTATTTACAATAATAGACATATATACATGATGTTGCCAAATTTCGAGTACAGGGCAGCCAAGTAATTTCTGAGGTCCAAAGCTATCAATAGTGGAAAGACATTAGAGGCCCCAGGAGTGTTCTTAGGGGGTAGGGATTCTAATGGTCAAATTATCCAAGGGCTCAAGGAGAACAGAGATCACCACAAGAGTGCAAATGATAACTTTAGTAAGTGTGTCTACCTCTGGTTGCAGTATCCCTTTTATAGCAAGAATCGCCCGGTAGGGTAATGCACGACATGTAACCATTCTGTGTATCACGGTCACATAAGGGGATATGATGGGATATCAGCTAGTAACGACCCCATGCCATTGGCCAAGGAGTAAATGCACATAGGATGTGCGTCCACATTAAGTGCTCAGTGAACCATTAAAGATGGGAAATACTCGATTGCCCTTAACGAAAAGTTGCTAGTTGGTAATACCCTTGGCCAATGCGACATGTCAGGATTCGTCGAGCCGACCAAATATACCCACATCACTTGCCTCCCACTCTTGAGGTTGAGGCCAAGGGTACTAAGTGATTCATGCTGAGGCCTTGGTCTCATCTGATGAGAGTAGCTGATAGTCTCGCGTAGTTTTAATGTTTGTGAGTCATGATCGGAACTAATGGCCATGATTGTGGCTCAATCACCATGTCTCGTACGGGTGTTCCTTCTTTGACTTTAACATCTGTATCCAGGAAGGACATCGGATTGAGTGATTCAAAAATCGTATCTAGGATGAGCCTGGTTTCTACTGCTTAGAGACCATGTATGAGACGAGTGTTCAAATAGTCATGTCGGTTTGGCATGTGCTAAGCCGGGGAAGATGGGTGAACCGGATTCTGACCTTAGCATTTCTCGAGGTTGACGCCACATGGAGGCTGTTGACACGGGCTTGAGAGGCGGTTCACTTATGGCCATCGAGTGGAGTGAATCTCATTGTTCATTTTCCTTTAAAAGGAGGGGGAAGACAGGTAAGGTTCACTCATATTCTACAACATGCTTGCTTAAAGTTTTCCTAGACCAAAAAGCTCCAAATAAGGGATTGTCAAGCCAAGAGGACTTCTGGTGGGTCTCACCCCGCTGTGCCACGCTCCTCTGATCCTCAAGATCATGAGCCTCTGGCTGCACATCGGGTCTTCCAGCCATCATGGAATGTTAGGGAATGGGATACCTTGTCGACAGCAGGCATCGACCAACTACTTCTTGTAGGGATGGTGCTCCCTTGCGGTCGTCAGTCCTAGACCTAACATTCTATTCACTATGTCTAGGACACCTTATTGGACAAAGCAATTGAGATACCGATTTGAACTTCGTTGTTTATTATGTATGTTGCTGGTCCCCTACTAACTTGTACCTTTCTATCCACAGATGGTCACCTGCTCCGTCGGACTTTGCGACAAGGTGGAGGTCCTAATTCAACAGCTTTGCCAATCACAAGAAGAGATCGATCTGCTCAAGCGCTAAGTGGCCGAGATGCAATCAGAGCGAGAGGTGGCAGAGGGGAGAATTCGCAAGGAATACGAGTGGCAGAAGAAGGCCAATGCCAAGATTTCAGTGAAGGAGTTAAGGTCTTCTATTAACTCATTAGAGCAACAACTCGAGGAATTCTCTTCGTGGGCCATAGCCGACTATAAGGCYTTGGATGATCACAAGAGAGATTTGGCTCGCTTCGCAACATGCTTCTCCTCTATTCTAGGTCATGCCAAATTTTCTATATGAACTGTGTGGATGAGGACCAACCCCAAGAAGTTGCACAACTTGGAAAGGGCATCAACCCAAGAGTTCTCGGCCCGGGGTACTTGATTCAGAGTGAAGTGTTGAAACTACCTGACCAAGTCCTGGACTTTACTCAAGTACTTGATCATGTTGGATTCTCTGGCCTCATACTCTCCATTTACTTGATTTCCAATCAAATGTGAGTTGCTAAAAACTTCAATGTGCTCAACTCTGAGGTCTCTAGCTAGCTGAAGATCAGAAAGTAAGGCTTCGTACTCAGCTTCATTGGTTGAGGCAAGAAAACTGAATTGAAGTATGTACTTCAATTTGTTGTCATATGGATTTAAGAGGATGAGGGTACTCTGCATAACTTATTCAAAACATGGATGCCTAACCAAAATGGTTCAATTAATGCAACTTGCACCAAACATAAAAACCGTCCCAAACGGAGGCCTAAGACATGAATTGATGCATATGTTTTTATACAACCCACCGCCACAGACTTTCAATTAGGACATTTGGAAGGTGATATACAAAGATTATGTATGTGGACAACATAAGGATACGTGTGCACCTTTGGATGAAGAGGGACCCATGAATAGGTCAGTTTGATTTTGAACAAGAAGGGAAGAAAGAATCTTGTGCTACGTGGTTCTCTATCTGCTGTGAATTGGAAGCCCATGACCTATTATCACTTTCTAGATATTTATACAGCTTTTATATATATACATATATATAATATTTTTTATTATTTTAATTATGATGTCATTGGATCGAACCGGTGATCCGCGCGACCTGTTGGGAAAATCAGGTTGACCTTTGGGTTGATTTTAAAAATATTGATTTTATTCGAGCCAAGTTAAGATATGCCAAAGTTCAGCTCGACTTTGCTTAATTGCAGTCCTAGTTGAACTTATGCTTAAAAAATTAAAAGATATATCATCAAATTATAGGTTCCATTGGTCAATAATGGATCTTTGCTTTGTTATCCATAAAGGAGGGAGAAAAACATAGCCTCTAGGTGTAATGTGATGTATAATACCAAATTATCTTTTTTGTCCATGGGTGGATGGTCTCCATCCACAAAAAATAAGCATTGACGAGAAACTAATGTGGGAAGGTCCCAGTCCATGAGTTATTGGGGACGATGACTGTCCACGATATAAATATGCTATCGAACACCACCTTAATGGTGCAATCACATACAAGGGGTCAATCATTTTATAGCCTAGGTAATAGTTATAACTTTATAACTATTCTAGTTAGGATTGTCAATAGGTCAGGTCTCAATAGAACTTGTTTCGAAAATTGGGACAAAATTATAGACCCAAAATCATCCTAGTTAGATCCAATAAACTTGATTATATTTGAAACTATATTTGTTTATTTAAATAATAAGTTAAAATTTAAATTTTGATGATATAACCTTAATAAAAATGATAGAAAAATAGTAGATTATTAATATGTTAATAAATAAAACTTTTTTAACTAATATTATCTTATTTATCATCTATCAAATTTACTACTTCAAACATAAAATATGATAAAATTATAAAGAATTAAGAAAATATTATACACATTTAATAAAACAATCAGTTTCGGGTCCGATTGGTTCAAGACAGACAAGAATTAGAACTAACCCAATTATTAATTGAGATAAAATCATGAAACCAAAACCAATGATATTCAGTTCGGCCAATTTAATTCTATTAGGTAAACCCTACCCATTGACGATCCTAGTTGTAATGGCCATCCAAAAGGAACCCAACTGGCTGTGGGTTGAGATCATGCATCACAACCTGGCCTAACACTTGCTAATCTTCTAATGGAACCCATAATCACTTTTTTATGAAATGCACATATGCCTAGATAATGATAATTGGGATGGGCCCATTGATCCATTCAACTAATTATTAAACATGGATGCATTCATTGTCTAGATTGTAGAGGGCACTAAGTCTTTCTATATTTTTCCTCTATTTTGTAAATGTTGTCTCTCACACGCACATGTATTTTATTGATTTGGATTTAACTCCATCCAATTAAATTAAAATTTGAATATGATTATAATTATAATATATATTGATTTTAATATATGAAATTTTTATAATTATATAAATCAATATATATAACAAATTCAATGTTTCAAATTTATATTAATACACACATACATATGCATAATACATACATACATATATACATACATGCATACAAGCTAGAAAGCTAATATGAGATTTTCAAAATGGGACCCAAATTTAGGTATTGTTTAGATATATTTCTACTTATGTACTTTTAAAAAGTACATAAAATATGTTTACTTTGGTATTTTTGCGTTAAAAAGTACATAAAAAATTGAAAAGTATGTTTTCCAAAACAAAAGTGYCATTTTTTGTTTGGCAAAAGCAAGCTCGTTTGTACTTCATCATAACGGTTTCCAGTGGTTTCGGGGTCTAAGACCAATGATGACAATCTGACTCTAGAAATTGCAAGTGGAGGTAGGATCAGGAGTTTTATCGAAGGGTGGTACCACCCGTTCGCACGAAAACGAAAGCACAATCTCGCCAAAAGCACGAAGTATAAAATGCTTAATTCGTGCTTTTAAAGTTTTCCAACAAAAAGTATGAAGTACATAATACAAATGCTATGTCATGCTTTTTGTACTTTTATACTTTCAAAAGTATGAAATACTTTATAAAAGTCTATCCAAACATCGCCTTATATTTTAACTTTTCATTAATCAGATCCATTTATAATCCAAACTATTTCGAGTTCTATTTTAAATCTCATTTAAGCCATATAGCTTATACAATTCTAATTGATGAATAAACAATGTTGACCATAGTTCAAACCCAAGAGATAAAGGGAAAAGGCGGATTTCATTTATGATTAAAGGATATGAACTAACTTTTTGATCCACTCTACGAAATGAAAAATCTACCGGGCTGCTCTTATCATATTGTTTTGAAGATGTTTAAATTATCAAAGACCTAACTTAAGTTTTGTACTTTAAGCGATCATCACATTGGATTGATAATTAGTTATTTTTTACATGGCAAATTGGTCAAAAACTTCGAGTGTATATGATACTTGTATGTTTTTAACATTATACACACACCAAACATGTCCGTGTTGTCATGGAGATGGTCATTGGGGTCCTATGTGGCATTCAAATGTGTCGAGTAAGCTTAAGTAACAAGCAACAACACAAGGAAAGACAACAAGATAGCAYGCGAGCCAACTGATGATGGCTCAGTTGGTAGGTTCTCTGACTCGTCGGAGTAGAGACCTGGGATCAAATCCCGCTACCACCAGGGGTTGGGGGGTTAAGGGAAAGGGGATGGGCTACCCCCTGTTGTGTAGCCCCATGAAGCGAAAAAAAAAACAAGATGGCACATGAATTAGTTAAAAAACACTTCGTATTACATTAAATGATGGCAAGCACAAGCATATAAGTTTATGTCGAGGGGACCTCATGCTTAACCTTTATACGGTATTGACTACTTAACTACATATCTCCCCTCAAAGAGTAGCTTAAGCTTTTGGTGCTTTTACAGAAGGATACATCAAAATGTTGAAAAACCATACTAGTAATTACAATAATGCCATTGGAATCTCCACCGCTTTACAAAATACATGTGTAGCCCCACCCAAGACACACTTGATGGCACTATAATGTCATGTCGGGAGCACGGTGAAGTGCTCACTTGTGATAGTCTCCCCCACTCAATTTGGTCTTCGAGGACGAAGACCAACTCTTGCTTGTTGCTTTGATCTGTTGTTATGGTGGAAGATTCTTCAGTTGTTCCACAAACTTCAACTCTTCCATGGCCCGGGCTTAAGCTTGAAGATGTACACTACGTAGGGGAATCCTATGGCTATGTTCTTGATTAAGTCCCTTCTTGGCTGCTTCAAGGTAGGACAAAGGATGACCTGGCTTGATTGAAGGAAAAGTTAGGGCTAAGTTCAGATCAAAATGAGTTTTTGGATTGTTGGGGCATTGGTTCCCATGGTGATTTATTCCCCAATGATGGCTCCTCACAAGGTCCTATAAGGGTTAGATGCTTGTAGTGCTGATGCCGGTTGATGGCTTCCCCACCTGTTCTTTCATTGATGTTAGGTGTTGATGTGGAGATCTTCTATGCTATTGGCTCGGCACTGTCTCCATGGGTGTCTACTTCTTGGTACAAATGCAAGGTTGAAAGCTACTTCCCATGTACCTTTAGGGTTGTTGTCACTAGGATCATGCAAGGAGAATGCTCGTCCAAGACGAATAAGCTATCGATGTGTGGCATGAGGGCTATTTCCACCTGTGTGAGGAACTCCATTCCTAGGACAACCTAAAAAGCATCCAAGGGCACCACAGATAGGTTGATGTTTCCCTTCCATCGTCCAACTTGGAGCTGTATCCCCCTAGCCATGCCTTCTATTACCTTGGCCCCTGAGTTGATAGCCTTGATCTAACCTGTTTGTTTAGTAGTGGTTAAGCTGAGTCATTTTGCCTCGACAAGAGAGATGAAGTTATGGGTTGCATCAGTGTTTACCAAGGCTTGTGTCGACCTCCCACCGAGGGTGATGTCCACATATTTCATCCCCTTGTAAGCTTTGTTAGGCCATTTAACTATGGCCTCTTTCTTGACCATGGCACTTATGAGTTATAGGGTGCCTACCATAGGTGCCTGTGTGGGTTTGTGTGGGTTTCTCCTCATCGCTCTCTTCATCATCACCAAGCTTGGYGATGAGGGCATTGACCATCTACATGAGGCATTCATTTGTCCAATGCATTTCATTGTAGATAAAGCATGGTGAAGGTGTGGCGGGTCTCCTATTGTACTGGTAACCTTGGAGTTGTAAGGTCCTTGTAGCTTCTTCCCTTGTGCTAATTGACTGGCTTGTTGGAGGATGATTGTTTTTCCCAAGTGGAAGTTGACTACAAGTTTCCTCGATTCAATCTAGTAGTGTGTAGGTCATGTGGCTGGTGGTCTACTTCATTAGGCTTCTTTAAATCAACAAGTTGCTCGATCACCGCCATGGATGTTTCTAGGTCCTTTACCCCTCATCATTGAAGTTCAGGCTCGACCCATGGTTTAAGGCCATCCATGAAGTTGAACAAGTGGTCCTTATCAGACATGTCGAAGATCTCAAGTGTCAAGGCTGAGAATTCTTGGACGTAGTCATGCAACAAGTCATTGCCCTTCAAATTCTTCATCTTTATTCGTAAAAGGTATTCAACATTCTTGAGGTAAAATTGTCACTTGATCTCTCGATTGAAGTCGGCCTAGGTGTTGAAGGTACGTGTGCCCCGTTCAATGTCCTGAAAACACCTACACCACCATAATATTTCAATATCATTTAAATACATTGCAGCCGTACATACCTAAATTTGATCATTATGGATGGCARTCACAAAGAAATATTCTTCAACTTGCCACTAGAAGTTTTCAAGCTCCTTTGCATCTTGAGCACCCGAGTATGGTGTTGATTGTCATATCTTGATGTGTGTGATTGGAGCGGATGAGGCACTAGTAGAGTTGGCCATTGTCCTTTTTAGGAGTGTCAGCTCACCCCTCATCTCATCCAATTATGCTTGGAAACTGTCCATCATGCCTTGAAAGCAGCTTTGGGAGGAGTTGGCTTGTGAATGTTTCAAGGTGTCGTGGATCTTTTTGAAGGCTCCATTAAAGCGGCTTTCTACTCCATGGCATTCTTGATAGTCTTTAGGTTGAGGTGAATTTCATCATCCTGGTCTTGGGTCTCACCAATGGTTGCCTTGTAACGCAAGACACACTTGTCCATGATCACTAATTGATCAATGGGTTTGTCCTGCTTGGTTGCTTTGGTTATGTATCCCTTCGAGGCTTGGTTTTTGAAGGGTCCTTAGATTGGTGCCTTGTTAGTGTCGTGGGCGTGAGATAGCCCATGTAGTATGTGATCAATGATGTCACGGTTGCTTTTCATTGTTTGTGCTGAATATGGGTCGATTAACAAAGACCAATGTGTGGAGGATTTCCTACTCTGATGCCAATTATCATGAGACTAGTCGTTGGGGCCCGTGCAATACCCGAATGCATCAAGTAAACCTAAGCAATAAACAACAACACAAGAAAAGGCAACAAGTTGGCACATGAATTAGTTAAAAGACATTTTGTATTGCATTAAATGATGGCAAGCACAAACATACAAGTTTGTATCGAAGGGACCTCGTGCTTAACATTTACACGGTATTGGCACTGCTCAACTATCTACGTCCCCTTAGAGAGTAATTTAAACTTTTAGTGCTTTGACAAGAAGATACATCAAAATGTTGAAAATCATACTAATAATTACAATAATACCATCCCCTTACAAAATATGTGTATCCCCACCCAAGATACATTTGAAAGTAATGTGAAGTGGTCACTTGTGACAATGTGCTCTTCCACCAGTATATATAATACCCATACATTTTTAACATTAAATGTACATGACTCTTCTGCTAATGCAGAATAAAGGAATCATCCCCCACTAAAAGGTAGGTTGAGGTATGGGAGGAATATCAGAAGAAGTGTACCACTAAAGCTCACTCATGTCTCGGTAAATGACTTACCTACATAAATGCACTTATATGGAGAAACACTTGAAGGGTCAATGTTGTCCCATTACGTATTAGTGATTTTCAGTGCGCATGGGTAAGCAATTTACCCAAATTCCTAAATAAATGCCATTCAAGAATCGTTCTTTTCTGCAAGACCCTTTATTTCTTTTACTTAGAACCTATCAACATATCCATCCCTACTTCCCAAGAAAACGAACAAAGCCTAAGTGCTAAACTTTGAGGGGACTTCCAATTATTGTTGGACCCGAGTAAACTACAAATCACAATCCAGGTCAACCAAATAAGGAATACATACCAAGACGAGAAGAAAAAGAAACTGAATATTTGAGCGAGTAGCAGAAAAGCAATACAACCATAAGAAGCTAAGAAAGACCGTATAACCATAAAAACACTAACAATTTCATTTATCATGTGTATGTCTCTCTAAGACAAACAGGACTTGTGGGGGTAGCAGATAAGCAGCATATAGACAATGATTCTTAATCAAAAGGGGAGTGTTTCAGCCAGATTGACATATTTACAACGACAATAACAACCTTCCCATGCCTTCAATTTTCTATGACCCATTTTTCTCCTCCAGAAAACTCTCAAAAAACATGGAACTATAGCCATTAGCCATGAAATACACATCCGCTCCAATCCCCAAAAGTAGAACATAATCATTGTCCAAGATGATAATAACAAAATGTAAGGAAAAAAAAAAGAATTTTGTAGACTCAACAAAAATAAAGAAATTTCTTTACTTTTAATTCTTTTTTTCTTTTTGTTCTGATTCCCCGTCTTATCTAGCACCACCATTTACTGCTTGCAAAGACCCATCCTTCATCAACTTCAAGCTGAGACTATTGAACCGTTCTCTGGAATACTGTCTTGATGCTTTCCTCCAATCTGTACCGGCCTTCATCATTGCAGAAAACTCCTCATAACTAATGCGTCCATCCTGCAAGTAAACGCAATGGAAACAAATTTGAATTCCAATTGTCATGCAATTTAACAGGAGATGAGATCCTATACAGAGAGGCATATGGTTCATATTCCAACCCCATATAAAACCAACCTTGTCTGTGTCGACGTCCTGAATAATGGCATTGATGACTTCCTCATTGTTGGCATCCCCACCCTCTTCATCAGCCAAGGCCTCCCGTAGTTCTTCAATCTCTATATACCCACTCCGATTTTGATCAAAGAAAGAAAAGGCTTTCCGCAAGTGTTCATCATTGCCCATCTTTCTTAGGTGAACCGAAACTGCAACAAACTCCCCATAGTCCAAAGCTCCATCTCCATCTAAATCAGCCTGCAAAAAAATCAACTCTCAATAACTTCCAAAATATAGCATTCTTCAAACTGTAGAGATTAATAGCACTTTTCCAACCATCAGTAGCTAATCAACAAAGCACTCAATGTATTATAACACAAATGAAGGTACTTAAATGTATATGCACAAACTGAAGAAAGCGAAGGACAGACACCAGGTCTTGAAAACAAAGTGGCTGCTTATGCTCTGAACCTCAAATAATGGCAACTCATAGAGAGGGGGGCTGTTGGGCTATGTGTATGCGGTATTACTTACAGCATCCATTAGAATCTGAACATCAGGTTCAGGGATATGATGGCCAAGCTTTTGCAAACCATCTCTCAATTCCTCAATGGTGATCTTGCCATTGTTACCAGTGTCCATCATTTCAAATGCCTCCTTTATGCCAGCCACTTCTTCAACAGATAAAAACTCAGCAATCACCTGTGATTTTAAGATTAGAAGTATGAGTAAAAAAGTAGATGTATACTAACCCAAGGTTGTACATCTCAAATGTCAACTCATAACCAGCTATCAATAGATAATCTAGTCAAAGCATTTGATATCCTCACCTTCAAAGCTCTTTTCTTGAGCTTGTTCATTACAGAGAATTGCTTGAGCCTTGCTTTCACGGTTTCACCCAAAGACACATTTGGAGCCTTCTTTGCATTTTGTATCCAGGGATGATCTGCATTCAAAGATAGTTTCAAAAGAAAAGGGTAAATCTTCTGCAGGTTTTTATCTAGATTAATTTTGAAAAAGTTCCTAATTTTGTATTTGAATAACTCCATAAGCATAAAATACGATGAGTTCAAAAGAAATGAACATTACCAAGAACCTGCTGAGCCGTCAATCGCTGCGTTGGGTCAGGATCAAGCATCTTTTTCACAAGGTCTTTCGCATTATCAGAAACTTTGGGCCAGGGATCTCTCGTAAAATCTAAGACAGAGCGAATAATTGCCTGTGCAACACCTTGTTCAGTTTCTGCATAGATATCAGAACTTTTAGACAGGAAAAATCAAACAACAATGCGAGGATTGAAAAGAAAAGTTCAATTTCAAAATGAGACTATTCATTTATTTTTCCTTTGAAGTTTAAACTATTCAACTGTCTAGGCTCCAAACTGAACTTAAGAAATCTAACAGACTTTGTTTTTTCCAGATATTCCTAAGAAAGTTAACAGATGGGCACCCAAGTGGTTTCCAACTTCATAACTTCTTCAAACTGGACAAACTACAACTAATGAGCAAATAGAGGGGAAGAAAAAAAAAACAACCTGCCCAGAAGGGTGGAACCCCACAAAGTAAGATATAAAGGATCACTCCACAACTCCAGACATCAACTTCAGGGCCATAATTCCGTTTTAGCACCTCCGGAGCCATGTAATAAGGACTTCCCACTATCTCAGTAAACCGGTCACCTGTAAAAAAATGATAAAATTTTAACGACATTACGAGGAAGAATTAAAGTTCAAAAAAGAAATCACAACAGCTAGTCCTTAAACCAGATAAACAAATAGCACAAAACAGCAAAACCAGGATTAAATACATTAATGTTGTTATGAAACATTACCAGGTTTAAAGAACATTGACAATCCAAAATCAATTGCCTTTAGAGGTGCTGTTTCCTTTTTGTTTGCAAACAAAAAGTTCTCAGGTTTTAGGTCCCTATGCATCACTCCATGCTTATGGCACACCTGAAATGCAACAACAAAAACAAAACTGCATAAGCTTCATAAGACCACAGCACATGCCAAATGCAATTTTGTCATTTTTTTTTTGATATCTTTTTGAAGGGTTCAGTAGGGGGGTAGCCCATCCCCCCAACCCAGGTGCAGGTGGGATACGATCCCAAGTCTCTGCTACGACCAGCAGGAGACCTTACCCACCCGCTGGTTGGCACCTTGCAATTTTGTCAAGTTGAATGAAAGACATACAAATTTCAGTTTCACTTTCAAGTTAAAGAAACAAGAAAAGGAACAGTATTAACAGACTTACATAGATAGTAAAGAGAACGAGAAAGAGCAGGTGAACAAACTGAAAGAGGATGATGATAGAGCAGACCTAGTAACTTGATTTTTCTTTCCTTTGTTGGTTCTTCTACTTGGTTAGAATGTTGGGCATGGAATATTGGAAATTTAACATATCAAGATTTGAACACAGATTGTGTTGCAAAAATAGAAATCACTGTAACCAGCTCCAGGAGACACTAATAAATGATTGGTGTTGCAACAAGAAATGATAAAAAGTTACACCTAGCAGAATAGTCCAGTCTGAGAAGCATTGCTAGAGAAAACACGATAAGAAAAACAAAGAATAAAGAATAAAGGACACAACTTTGTAGGAATTTCTGACATGGGATCGTGAATAACCTTGAATATGACCCAAATTGACCACAGAAAACATAACAGAAAGACACAACCAGACAAGGTCTCAGTTTTTTTGCCACTACCGCATGAAAGCAAGTACCAATTCGACTAGTACAAGTTATGTGATATAGATAATATTAGATGGAACACCATATGACCATAATGAATCCAAGAAATTAATTAAAATAGGCCGAAAGTCCAAACCATAAAGAGAAAATACCCAAATGGATTCTATACAACAAGGACAGAATTAATGTTACCAATTAAAGTTGAGTTAAAGATTTCATTTTCTACAAAATCAAAAAGATTTTCCTGAAAAAAGAGCTCCTCAAGATCAAGATCAATAGAAACAAAGATATCAACAGGTCTATCAGAAAAAGAAACCCATGCGAACAATTCATCAAAGCATCAATCTGATATCAATTCGTCAAAAAGAGGGTGGATGAGAACAAACCTGAACAACTTCGACGATAGTTCGGGTAACGGCAGCAGCAGCTCGCTCGGTGTAGTGTCCCCTGGCGACGATCCGGTCAAATAATTCCCCACCTTCACACAGCTCCATCACGAGATGAACAGCATTGTCATCCTCGTACGTGTCCTTCAAGCTTACGATATTTGGGTGATTAGGCAAATGCCTCATGATCTCTACCTCTCTTCTCACATCTTCGACATCGATGGCTGTTCTCAACTTCTTCTTTGAAATTGATTTGCAAGCAAATTGCTCCCCAGTAGATTTATCTGTGCAAAGATACGTGACCCCAAATTCTCCTCTCCCAAGCTCGCGACCCAGCTCGTATGTGCTCTCAATGTCAGTACCAGTCGGTTCTTTCAAGACCGTGAGCTTATTTTCACCTCCGGCAGCATAATTTACAGAGTAATCAATGGAGAAAGGGTTCGGTTTTTTCTTTGCCTTTTTGTTCCCTATAGCAAGCGTGGGCGTCGTACAGCAATTACCCATCTTTCAAAGCTTTACTTTCTACCTTTTTGTGATCTTTGAACACTACGCGTCGCAAGTTCTGAACGAGATCGATCGAAATAAAAAGAAAGTATCAATCAAAATCTTCCAGAAATTGTAAAAGCCTGAAACCAAGAAAACCTAGCCTCTGTTCAAGTTCCCAATGGCGAAACAACCAAATAAGGTCAAGAAAACGTGGGTTCCTGCCAATTAAAAAAGAAGAATAAAATCAAGAATCAATCTTCATATATTAATGTCCTTCTATTTTTCAGCAAAGCCAGAAGTGCTGAAGACAAGATCCAACTATACCCACAAGGAACTAAATCCGCTGCAGAGCTCTTGGACCGTTTTGAAGAAAGAAAATGTTGAATAGGAGAGAACCCTTTATAGAAAGCACAGAATCTTCCTTGCAGAGAAATGGTCTAGTCCCGTGAAATGAAGCAGGACGGGTCAGTTCCAGAGCGAAAACCTACAAGATTTCTGAATTTCCACGCAGGGAAAGAGAACTCTAAACAAAACCCAGGTGGGTTTTAAGACCGTGAGGTGCTTTAATGGAATGAAARAAGTGTCGGGCTAGAAGAAGAGGATGAAAAGAGGAACCAAGGGTGTGAACCTGCCATGGACGAGAGAGGGTCAAAGCTCATTCGCAGAGACTTCTCTCTAGTCTATCCTTACCCCCTCTCTCTCTCCTCTCCCTCCTCTGTCGAGTTTCCCCTCTCACAAGCATACAAATCAGAGAGGGAAAGCAGAAAGAGAGAGAGAGTGGGAAACTCGCTTTCTCTCTCCTCTTTCTTCTTTCTCCTCTCTGCGCAAAATGTCCAAACAAGGCCCGGAATTTGTCACCTCATCTGAAAACAGAGGCCTCTCTGAAAATGCCCCTAATATCTCATTAAATTACATAATGCCATCCAACCGTTGTTTACTTCAACACCCCCTTCAAATGACAAATGTAACCTCGTCCGTTATAATTTGATGCCCCTCTCGACAACAAACAATTTCCTGATTTAGTCTACACTAAGAAAAGATAAAAGAATTGATCAAAGCAAAAGGGAGTATATGGTCAATTTTCTAGATGTAATTTTGTCTTGAGAAGCATTAAATTGCAACCATTTGATCTACATCACATGGTAGGCAAGAGGATAATGGATGGCATAGCAACCTCAGTTTTTCTTGGGAAAGGATTGATCTTTTAATCCCAGCCATGTGAACACAAAAGGGTTAGCCATGAAAATATTCTCATCAAAGGGAATTGATTTAGCCACATCATATGCATATAAAAGGCACCCCACATGGTCAAAGGTTATGTTTTGAATGACAAAAAGAAACCCCTATACTTGGGTCATCATCCTTATAGACACGTCTTTTTATGGTTACTTAAAAAAATGGGTGTGCCTAAATCAACCCCCAAAATTAGTAGATAGGGTTAGTTTTGTCTTTTGAAACATGTATAACAACCCTCAGTTAAAAATGGAGGGGAGGGAGGGTCCTAAATACATCCCTCAGTTAAAAATGATTTGGAACAGAGTAAATTGTCACCAACCAAATGACAGTTCGAGAAAGAAAAGGTCTAAGCCTTCTAGATCAAGAGGTATTTCCAAGCTGAACATCCAAAAGTCTAGGCCATCTAGATCGAGAGATATTTTTAAGTTCAGTCACCCAAATTAAATAGAATGAAAGTGATATATCATCTAAAGAAAAGAAAAGAAAAGGGTATTGTGTTAAACCAATCAAAATGCTCCATGTTTTAAATGAAATAAATACATTAAACAGTATTTTTACATGAAAATATGATGAAGCATAGAAGACTTGAAATTGAAATGGGGGAGGTTTATGCTAATATTTATTCGGTATCTAGAACCTAACCAACTTTGACTTTTAACAGCCTAACTCATATAGAATAACAACTTTGTTTAATAATATTTCTTTCATAAATTGCAATCTTTTTATCTACCATTCACAATGAAACTACATTCTCTAAATATCATTACCATCTAATCCTTATGATCTTGTTTTTACCATTTTATTCTGTTTAATTAGTGCCATATCTATTATTCAATTATTAATACTTCAATCATTTTTTACTATTTTAATTCATGTCTTTTTGCAATATATTGTTTGCAAAATTTTGATGGACAGAAATTGTTGGATGACGTGTGGCTAATGGAATGGGTGGATGATGCTTTGGTCATTGAGTGTATTTTTCATTCTTTTAAAAGCAGAATATTTTGGACCATTTTGGACCAGTCCAGAGACTATCCAATCTGTTCAAATTCCTGTTAATTTAGATTGGTTTCAATTCAAACCTAGCCTATTGATACTTATGTTCTTATCTTCTATTGATGGATCAGATATTGGCTCAATCCAATAGAAATTCATTATGGATGGACCAGGTCCAATCCAATATGTCATATTGGTCTGTCTAGTTCATCCAACTTCAATATGTCTTATTGGTCCATCCAATCCGTCCAAATGGATTTTTAAACGGAATCCAACCCAGAACCGGTCCATTGACATCCCTACCTCTAACCTGCTATAATAATATAAAAGAAATGTTGACTTAGTGAATGATGACCCATCAAAAAACCATTAATTAAGTGGGATATTTGCATATTGTATCATTGAAGAGGATAAAGGGTTAGGGGTAGACCAAAGATAAGTTAGGCCGGATTAGTTAGAAATGATTTAAGTGTCCATAACAATGAATATCACATTGAATAGAACTGAAAAGCAAAACAGCTTTCATATTTGACCCATTGACCCTAATTGTTTAACCACTATCCCACCTGAAGAGAAAAGAGGTTCAGCTTCTAGACCAGGCATTGAAACATTGTTTAAGAGAGTGCCAATGCTCCAAGCTGAAATGGTGCTATAAAATAGAAAAGAAGGTCAAACTAAGACGATGGCTGCTGTAATGAGGGTGTCTAGCATTCCTAATTCTTGTAAATATAAACCTTGATATTCCTATGAGTCAAGGACTCAAGGTGGCATCCTCCTTGTGATTAGGACTAATTGAACCTTGACAATCTTTAGTGTTATAAGCATAATATAAGTTTCAATCAATTTCTTTCTC
This sequence comes from Nelumbo nucifera, assembly GCF_000365185.1. Next base: position 158,919 of record NW_010729205.1, read on the forward strand.
TTCCTTTTCATCCAAGGAGAAAACCACCACAACCCTATATCTAATACCCCAGTTTTCCAAATAAATGACAATTTTATCATTCAATACTTCGGATATGCATCTGTTTTCTAAATCTTATCTAGAACTTTGATGTCTGAAAAAGATGGAGGGAAAAGTCCAAGTCCAAGGGACGTTTTGGTAACTGCTGAATTGATTAAACTGAATTACTCTTATAATTTGTTTTGCAGCAATTAAATGGGTAAAAAGGAAATTTCTTGATTGCTAAATTACATGGTGAATGACCACTAACAAATTAACAAGTGCTTTCATGTTACCATTTTTAGAAAATGGAATCCAGCCTGCTAAAGTATATTATCACTTAATATAATATACATTGGTTCAGAACTATGTCTCCATATTCTTAACAACTAATCCAAAATCCATATATAATTGCAGAAATGTAGGAGGAAGATGTCCAAACAGGACCCATAAACAATTGTCCCCCCAAAAATATTCTCCTAGTGACATGATCCAAGAAATTTAAGAGGAAATAGTTTAGCCACTGGCCCCATGCAGAGAGGAACAATACAAAGTGGGGTATGGGTCTTAACTATTTTCTTATTTCATATATCAAAAGATCACATCTCACGTGGGGGATCCCCTAATAAGAGGGCATTTTCCATCTGGTACTGATTCGGATTCAGGTTGAATCATTGCCACATCAGCATCAGATAGGCAATTCAACTTTAACATGCAAAAAAATAAATAAATAAATTGGTAAAATGGGTTCAACTTGAAACGGGTATACCACAACTTGCTTCAGGTTTTAACACATTCTCCCACCCCATTTGTCCCATGTTGGTGTCTAATGGCGCTTATGTGTTAGAATTTAGACATGTCAAATAAAATATTATGTTTTAAGTGGAATTGGATGAGAAAGATGATTGAAATTAATTGATGATTCAAAACATCACCTCTCATGTGAGGGTCCCCTAATAAGAGAGTACTTGCCATTTGGCAGTGTGTGATTCAGGTAGAATCACTGCTACATCAGCACCACATAGGCGAATCAACTTTAATGTTCAAAAACCAGTTTTGGTAAAATGGGTTCCACTTGAAACAGAAATACCACAACTTGCTTCAGGTTTTACATGCAATGGGCATATCAAGCAATGTCGATATGTTATAATGATGTTGTTGAATCAACACCTTCATGCCTCATTTGTCCTATGTGGTGTCTAATAGTTGTAAATGTGTTTAAAGATGCCCATTACACATTATGTGTTTTGAGTTACATGCCAAAACATCATAATCTACTCTCACTCCCACCTTTAAATTGGATGAAAAGATAGTTGAAATTGATGATTCAATCACATCAGCATAAGTTCGAAATGTTGCAAAAATATGTAACATACAGCTAGAATGAAAGAGCAATTTAAGTAACGAAGGGAATTGATTTGAACCATATAAAAAGAATCTACTGAAAAAACAGGAAACCAATAATCATGGTATGTTTTGGTACAGGCTCATCTTTCTAGTCTTAGCTGGACACAGTGAAATGGTTTGTCTTCATGCTTTATTATAGGTATTATAGCCAAGAGCCACTAGCTCCCTAGTTTTAGCTCAATAATTTTCCACAATTGTTGTCAGCTTCAATTTGGGTTAGATAGTCAAAACATTCAAACTAAGAACCTCTAACTAAAATGTTTTTCTTTTTATTTTTTGATATATAGATGTAGCCAAAATGGTTTTGGTTTTCATAATTCTAATGGCTGCTTACCTAAATATTACCTCAAACACATTTATTTATAGTAGCACTGACTTCTAATATTTATTAATTCAATGACCAGCATGGATTCTAAAGGTTTTCTTACCTTCTCCTTGAAACCAAAACTCCATAATGGCTTAATTGGCTGGATTGAATCACTTATCAATTTGCCCTTTAAGTAGGGTGTGAAATCCTTAATTGCTGAATTGAATCACTAAATTGATTCTATTCAGCAATTCAGCCATTATCAAATAGTCCATAATTAGTTAGAGCAGAATAGCTGAACACTTTTGAAATCAATTAAAAGGGCCATCCACATCTAAAGCCTTATCCCAATTATTCGTTTTGTTTAATGCTCTATCCATTATTAAATTATGAGCATTTAAATCATTTTTTATTACTTTGACCCATGTTTTTTAGTATTTGATATARAAGCACATGGCCAGTTTTGGATTGCACCACGTGGTATCGGCCAGATGGGATCCTAGTAGTCTATTCCTAACTACCTTTAACCACTTCATGGCAAGTTCAACTATAGAAAGGGGTGCCCAATTCAAGGTAAATCCATCTTGCTCACTATTGATCTCTTGCATTTCTGTTTTCGAGAGATCTCGTCTGAGCTCTTAAGGACTAAGCCCTGAGTCTTCGTCTTAAGCTTAGTCCAACCCCTCTTTAAGCACCTAACTAGCTTGTTCGTCGGAGCACCCGGGGCCTTTGACGTATGCTCTTCTCCTACTCACAGGTTGGACTCATCAGCCTCAGACATCAGTATAATTACATACCTTGTTGTCCTAAGCCCCTTCCTTGGCAGCAACAGTATTTATTTGATCTGCCCCTTGTTGATATTCTATGTATTTTTATTGATAATAAGTAATAAATTCATTAAAAGTATTAATGGTTTGAAAAGTAAGTGTATAGCTGCAGTGAAACACACTTAAGTTGAGCTTAAAGAGTTGAAGAAGTATCTGTTGATATGAGGCAAGAATGTACAGTTAATTCAAATGATAGACTGAAGTTAGGATTTCAGGTAACCAAGTGCAAGATATACCACATGGACTTGAGACCAAACTCAGTTGACCAAATTTAAGAGACCATGGCCAAAAGTAAGGCCGTGTTTGGGAGTGTTTATGTAAAAAGTAAGTGATTATCGAACAAGTGTTTATTCGAATAAGCACTTATTTGCATTTGACACCTAATTTTTTTTAAGTGTTTATACAATAAGTGCTTATTGTTGTTATAAGAAGTGCTTGTTCCAAAATTCAAATAATAATGAACTTATGAATATATTCTTTTGCCTATAAAAATTTATGAGAAGAAGAAGAAAAATGGGGCAACCATGTGAGAATTAAAGGAGTCATGAAAATTAGAAGAAAATATAAGCAAACAAGAAGAGTGATCTATTAAGGCTGTGTTTGGTTTAAAGGAAAAGGTAGGGAAAGAAAGGGAAATGTAGGAAAACCTTTACAAACTTTGTATAGGTTTCCCTATGTTTCCCTTCCTTATCTTTTCCTTCAAACCAAACATAGCCTAAGTTCCCTATGAGCTAAAAGAGAGAAAATCCTTGAGCCTAAAAGTAAGGAAAGACCTATTTAAGCCTAGAGTATTCATGGTGTTATCTTGTATGCTGGATAATTTTGCTTGTAATAGTTCTATCAGACTATTAAGAGTAATTTCTTTGTAATGAACTTTCAATGTAATATCATGAAGGTGTAAAATATTTGGATAGGACTTCTAAGAATATCTACTAGCGTTGAGTCTTCCAGGTGTGAAGGCAAAGGCACGATATAAGATTGAGATAGCATGGAAAATTATATTCAATGTATTGTAGTCACTTAGAAGTCCTACTAATTGTYAGGTTTGGCTAGCCTCAAAAGCTCAGCCATTTTTAGTAGAATGCTCAGGTAATGTGCCTAAGGAGAGGATATATGCAAGGTTCAAAGTATCGGAAAGGCAATTTTAAGATACGTATCGGGATATGCTTTGGATGCGCATGTGTATCAGAGAAAAACTAAGATATGCATAGATACACTTGGAAACACTATAAATACTTTAATAAATCATAAAAATACATCAACAATACTAAATATAAGACCTCAATGCGGTGTGTATACATTAAATTAATATATTTTAATGGTTTTATGAAAAAATATTATAGCTAATTATAATTTCATTAAAAATCCTATGCTTAACTATAATTTATAAATTATAATTCTTAAGTTTTAATGTTTTATGGAATGAGAAAAACCCAACTCTCCAATCTAACCATATAATATGCATTGGCACAACTTCTATGTGAAAATCTAATTAATAAATATTTATTGTTTAAATAATTATTATTCATTATTCATTTCCAAAAATTATAAAAAATAAATAAAAATTATATAATATATTCAAAAAATATTTATTAAAGAAGAAATTTCAATTGTGGATATGATAGATCATCCATAGAATTATAATATATTCAATCATTGTGATCAAATGAAAAACTATAATTAATTAATTATTATTTTTTAATTCTAAAAAAATAAAATAATAATTATTAAAGAAGAAATTTTAATTGGTTTATGGATATGATAGATCATCCATAGAATTTTAATATATTCAATTGTTATGATTATTATGATCAAATGATAAAATATAATTAATTATTATTTTTTAATTCTAAAAATATAAAAAATATAAAAAGAAATATTAAAGAAGAAATTTCAATTGCTCTATGGATATTATAGACAAATCCATAGATATAAAGCATATTTAGTCTTTATAGGCAAAGAAAAATCTTACATTTTCAAATTTTTTGTTAATTTATATTTTCCCCAAATATCTTCATGAAATTTCCATAAATCTACTAATAGTACAAAAAATTATGATTTTGAATGTAAGAAATGTAGATCAACATAAACGTAAACATTCAAGAAAAAAAAAAGAAATTACAAGATGTTATAAAAGATTGAAAAAAATTACCTATTTTTGCCATATTTTTTCAAAATTTGAAAAATCTTTAAAAAATTAACGATTCACACTTGTTTCTTGTAAAATTTTGCAAATCTAGCACTCTAAGAATGAAGTTTGGAGTTCTAGAGTCATTTGGGGGGGGGGGGGTGTGAAAGAATGCTTGTTTCGGGGAAAAAAAGCTTGCTTTCCCCCTAATTTTTTTAGTTTTTGGTCGTATCTTTTTCGTCGATACGCTATCGATACCCCCCGATACACCCTTAGTATGCCCCTGATACGCATGAAAAAAGACAAAACGTCTGATTTTCATACATATCCTGTATCGGTTTTTAAAAGATACGATACGATTGTCCCATATCAGATGTATCGTATCAAAATTTTAAATCTTGAATATATGAATAAGGTTAGATTAACCTCTATAAAATCTCATGTGTATTATGTTATTCTTGTTCTTTATTTTTCTTCATACAATCATGCTTTAATCGGTTCTTTGCGATGTTACTTCTCCACTTCAATGGATTCGCATTCAAAATTTCAGAAAATGACAGCAATTGGCATAAGCAATGTAAGAGAACCAAATTCACTCTCCCCCTGGCAATACCCCTAACCCTTTTTACCTCCTTCAACTTGTATCTTCTTAGAAGTGCTATAAGTGGTCTTTTGTGCATGTGATCCAACCACCTTAGTGTATTTTCTCTCATTTTATCACCTATTGGAGCTATTCTTATGTTTCTTTCAATGACTTCATTTTTAACTCTATCATTTTTGGTTTTTTTACTCATCTACTCCGCATATACATATTTACTACATTCATTTTTTGGATATGTTTCTTAATTTCCCAACACCTTGCTCCATACAACATCGGTCTTATAACTATTTTACAAAATTTTCTTTTTGATCTAAATAGTTTTCGTGTCATGAATTAAAGATATATACAAAAAATGTTACATTATCTGGTAATCTCCAATTTTAAGTATACCTTAATTTACATTTCTATTGTTAAACTTAGCAATATTCTTATTTAATCCTATATTTGACTATGATGCTGGAAAGACATATACCGAAAAAATTATAACCAATCAACCACCATTATAAAAGTGCTAATTAATTAAGTGGGTTTTAACCAAAATTCACCACGGTTTGATTGGTCAAATCCCTTTTAGTATCATGTTTTTTTCACATCATAGATTTTTCTTTTGTTTTAAAACCTTTTATTCTAACCATGGTTTTTAAAACCGATCGAGAGACCGAACTGGTTAGGGGTCTGGTTATCGGGTCGAACGGTCGGCCTGTTCTGACAAAAAAATAAAAAAAATTAAAAAAAAATAGAAAATTTGAAAAATGGTCAAAACCGTTCGTACGGTTAACCAACCGGTTCAACGATTTGCTGACCAAAATCAACGGTTTTGGGGAAAACAAAACCGATCAAATGACTGATTCCTAGTTTTTCCAGTCTGACCATCCGGTCCGATTCTGTTTTGAAAACCATGATTCTAACATATTTCACCCATAAACTTAACTTTGCATTTTAAAATCAATTAAAAGATATTCTTTTGTTGATTAAAAGAGAGAGGTATTTCGGTAAATATAAGAAGTCCTAACCCTTTCTGCGTAGCAAAAACAAAAAAAGTTTCTAAAAGTGGGGCCGAACCGGCTGGTGGCAAATAACAAAACCAATTTAGCGCGTGAGGGTAATTTCGTAATTGAACCTCAAGCAAGCGAGGTGCAAACCGTGCAATCGTCAGGGTCAGCCTCTAGCTGACGTATTTGCTCGCTTTACACATAACACATTCCTTTGTTTACGGAGATATCTTATAGCTTGGAAAGTCAAAATTAGAGGGGGTAGCCCATCCCCTTTCCCTTGACCCCTTTTGTAAAAGCGAATATGACGAGGGGTAATTTCGTCACAAAATGAGGTCGTTTATATACACGTTCCAATGTTTTTTTTGTAATATATAGACGTTAGTTTTGACGCTTAAGATGTAGTAGGCTRACTGGTATCCGTTACATTTAAAACTTCAAATAGAAATTGATTAGTCGTTGCATAGTTACGTGGTAATGTTAAAAGCCCCGCCAAACGCAGCCTTACTATTTCATCCACTTTTAGGGGCTTTTTCGTCAATAAGGAAAATGACTGCAAAGCCCATTTTTGTTTCTAAATTTGGAAGCTTCAGGGGTAATTTCGTTCTTAAGAATCTTCCTGCATAAAAAGAAGAAGAAACGCCTCCTTTTAGCTGCCCGGTCAAACTCGACGATTTGACTTCGAGAATAACGTTTGGAGTTCTCTTTAGATGGGTATTATTACGCGTGGAAGTGGTGGCTCCTTTTCCGTTCTTAAAAAGAATCCACTAGAAGCCGCCTCATGTGAAGGGCATCCGCCACTGGATTGGAATAAATGTATCACTAATATAAATAGATTTGGTCAGAGATCATTGCATCGGATCAGATGTGACGAGACTTGGATTGCAGCCCAAGCTAGCTCTGGGCCTCGGCCCTCCCTAGAGCTGGATTAGCTGGTCCGAAGTTGGATGGTAGAAACTAGAAAGCTTCCGGTTCGGGTCAATGGTTTGGTTCTTGAAGTTAGGTTGAACCTGAACTCAACCCAACAATTTGGACCGGTCCAAGATGTAAAGTTGTGACAGTGTCATGGAAGAAAGAAAATTCTTAGGCCCAAAAGTCAACATAAAAGGATATGATTTCATTTCACAGAAGGAGTTTACTGCCTCATCTGATCTGAAATCAATCGACAAAGAAAGTGTCTGAATTGGACCGGGCCACAGACATGTGAAAGCAGTTGGGTCAAATTTTAAGGTTCTGTTTGCAGGGACGGTTCAGTTGTGGGACAACCATTAACGTCACTTGTGACTTGTGGTCTTCTGCAACACTTGCACCAGCAGAAAGGACGACTCTTTCCCATTCAGTCGGCCATATTTTTTGACTTTAGGACTTCATATTGACCAACTCGTTCACATTTTAGGACCAGATAAGTGGTGCAGCATGGATGCATAAAGGTTGGTTCTTGGAACATTCTCAGTAAACCAGTTGAATAGCCCAAGTTTTTGGACCATATGTTACTTACCCAGATGAACCAGGAACCTTGCATCCATTTGCTCAACTATCTCTGTCGGGTGTGTTATTAGGTAAACATGGTTTGAATGTCTGGTCAGACCTGCTTAACCCAGATTAACCCCTTTTGGGGTGTATCATCAAAAACCAAAACACCGAATCGAACCAAAAAATCCGACTAACCTATCGATTCAGTTCGACTTCGGTTCCGAATATTGCAAAAAACCAAAGGACTGGTTCAGTTTCAAAAACATGCCCAGCTGAGCACCTCTAGTTGGAACATGGTTCTAGTTCAAATTGATTGGGCACAGGTGAGAACTGAGAGGATCAATCTCTGTTAGGATTAAGACATGGAAAATTAGAAGAAAGGCTATTTTCTAATATTACTACTCTATGAAAAACCTTCATTTTCCAGTCATTTTATGTACAACAGATTAGTGTAAAATAACATTTCTGGAAATCATTCGTTTTCCTTCATTTTGCTTGCAACCAAGTAGAGACTTAATACTGAATGTAGTTAATTGTAATGAGAATTTTTAAATTGTTAGTAATATGTTCTTGTGAATCTATGTTTGATAAATGATGGCAATTCAAGAATTGGTCAAATTGAATAGAGAAAAAAAAAATCTGATATTTATATCTCACTGTATGAATTCTTAATTTCAATTAACTTATCACATTCCAACTGCCAATCAATTTTCCATACATCATTAACTCCATAGCCTACTGTATCAAGCTCATTGGTGGATACACTGAGCCTGGTAAAATTGATTCTACGAATGCAGATTCTAATACAACAGTTTAGTCTCTTGGATACACATAGTCCATGAATCTTCACCTGAAAAGGGGTACATGACTACCTTTTTAAGCAACATAATGTTTGAAGCTTCCAATTGAGAAAATAATGATATTGGATTGAAGACTAGCACCTAGCCGACCCCATATAGTTGGGATAAGACTGGAATGATGATGATGATGCTTGAAGACAAGCACCTTTTTATAGTGACTTCTCAACTACCAAAATGGAACTTCCATTTCTTTTTTTTTTTCTATGTTTTTCTTTTGATAGTAAACTTATGGCTATCAGAATGCACATCCCTCCAGGGTTTTATCCAACATGGCACCTTGTAAGAACTAGTTAGTATTGCAAATTAAGATGCACAGAAACAATTCACACTAAAGTTAACATTTAAGTTGTATCAAAAATAGAGAAATTTCAGCGTTGTTCAGCAACATCTGGTGATGACAACTTCTGTACCATCACTGCATTTGGAGTGTCTCTTATAACAGTTGGAGCTGGAGCTGATTCTGGTCCATCCACAAATGGTTTGATAACTGTAATGAAGAATACATTGTAAAAAATGGTGAAGATGAGAAGAGCAAAAGCTGAATATGCAAGATAAGAACCAGAGAACTCTGGCATTTCTTCCCTCATTAGATCTCTTGCTTGGCGGGGATCTGAAACTGCAATTAATTTGAAAGAATATTAGAAGTTTAAACACATTCATCCCTATAAATTCAATTATGAAGAATAACCAATTCATGCCTAAATCTTGTGTTCTTCTCATACAATATGGTTTAACTTTAAGCTTGAAGTTTTTTTTTTGGGTATTTTGGTGATACACCCAAATCCCCCATAGGGACCGTTTGAATGGTGCAGTAAAACACTAATACACCCCCCCCCAAAGTCGATGGTTGTGGGAATTGGAATTGGATCTGCATCTCTGCTGGAACAGACCAGCCAACTGATCCATCTCTCAGTTGGCACTTTAAGCTTGAAGTTAAACCAAATATTTAAACATTCCCAGTAAGTAGATATCTTCAGAATTAAGAAAAGATATCTGCATAGGATACACATAAATTTGTTGACATGACCTGACAGGATAGACAACCCCCCAGTTGTCCAACCAATTTGGCCCATAATTGAATAGTCTGAGTTGACATAGTTGGTGGTCTAGTGTAAAAAGTGGGTCTTCAGGACCCACTGCAGGAGTACCCAAACTTGAAACATTTCAATAACTGAAGTTTCAAACCAGGAGAGGAGATTGACCCAGTCAATGGAGAAAGTCAGTACCAAACTCCAAACCAAGACTGGTGGATTGCAACTCGGTCAACTCAATGTCATGAACTGGTCTGAAAGTTAGAATAAAAATAAAAATAGTACTCATTCATGTTCCATTAAAAATATTAATCTATCAGAGTCCACCAGTTATACCAGCCCATTTTAACAGGTCTTTGCATGTCTGGATCTGGCACCAGGGCAACCAGTAAAGGACTCAAGCCCCAGGTTAACTATCCCAACCACTGTTTTGGTTGGTATCAAAATTGTGTTAGAACCGACTTAGTAATAGACATTAGCTCAAGCTAGGAAAACATAAATTTGTAACATACAAGCTGTATGTTAACATAAATAGAGATAAGAATGTAACCACTTATAAATTAAATTCCTCCAGAGGTCCAGCTTTACATAAGAGGACACTACTTGAGGGAATATGTAAACAAAGCATTGGAATACACATCACTATTTTTCAGTATCTGTGATAATCATACTACCACTCTTAGTAATGGATCACAGGCATAGGTGTATGATGTCAAAGATCAAATCCAATTTTGTTAGTGAAATTACAAGTAACTTATTTTAATTAACACAGATTTGAAAGCCATTTCAAATTTGTTTATCCATTGGAAGAATTACTTTTAACTTTTTGATGGTTAAAGCACTAGAATTAAGGGATCCAAATAGGAGATCTAATAAGGAAATGGTCAAAATCTATTCTAACCAACAGAAATATTTAACTATATAAATCTCTCCAGGGAGGTCAAGTAACTATTGTTAGGCTTGGTTACAATAGAGTACAAATAAAAAATTGAACTAAGATGAATACCGAGACTTGAATTTCTTGCAAAAGAAACTGTGCAGAAGTAATTGGATGTCCATGCTTGGTTCAGGCTAAGGAGTTCAAATCTCCGCCCCACAAGGGGCCGCCCCACAACACCCCATAGCACATCTCCGCCGTGTATTGGAAACATCTCCCAATGATAGTACCAGAACCGATGATGTCATCATCAGGAAATGTTCCCAATACACGGCAGGGATGTGCTGTGGGGCATTGTGGGGCGGAAATGTGAACTCAAGGCTAAGTTGTCTCATGCCTCCTAAGATTTATTTGGTAATCCTGCTCAAAAGCAACAGCCTGACCACCAATTGCACCTATACATAGAATCTTTGTAGAAAACAGATTAGTGAATTCATATTGCCAAGACACTGATTTCCCTGAATCTTCTTGATCTTAAAGATACTAGCTAAAATTATATCATCATGAACCATATCAATTTTGTAAACCCACCATTATTTTTTTTATCAGTGTAAACCCACCATTATTATTACTGTGTAGTCAATTCTCACTATCAAAGACTACACTCAATACTCAGACAAGCTTACCTTGCTAAACTTAAAGCCAATTGTTAAAGCAAAACCAATGTTCATAAAGACAGACTCATACTTTCATATGTTTTTTCCTTGCCCTCCTAGATGATTCGGATTCAATTTTTGAAACTATGGAACATCTACAAGGTATCTAAACTGAACCATTTCATGTTAAACATGTATTTTTTTGGTTGTTTTATCAGTTTTTTACCTAGGTTTGTATGATCTTCAAACTCCCATTAATATCTTTTCATGTCTTTTATAACTCTGGCTCGTAGAATTTGACTTAGAGCAGTAGTCCACTGCAGCCAATCCCTCATATACCATCTCAAGTGGTTACACCATAATTGGACTTCCCCAAATAGGGGTTCTTTCACATGGCTGATATCTACTTCCACAGGCTCTCTAATGAGAGCAACCCTTCAGAGATTTTTTCTATTCTATGTACTAGTCAGAGTAATGGTTTGACTTACTACTCTGGTTGTACAGTGCAAGATGGGCTGATAGGATTATAAACAGGGAGACCATTTCAGTGTTCCTTTTCTTGGTATTTTGCAAGCTATAACTGTAAACCACTCTGCTACATCTAATATGCCAGATATATGGAGTACATGATAGATGTCTTGGAAACTATGAGGAAAAAACACCTTCATAAACATATAATTCTCAAAGGAGGATGGCATGGCTTGGCTAGGCTTTTGGAGTATGGACTTGATCCTTTTTTTTTGGGTAATCCTAATAGCTTCACCAGTATAGAGCATTAGTCTTCTTTGTCATCCATTTGTGATAGTTCCTATCTGCAACCCATCTCCTAAATAGATCATGTTCAGACTACATACTCTGTTACAGACCCAAATAGGGACGTAACATAAATTCCATCTGCTTCAAGGGAGAAGAACACCTCCAAAGAGATAACTCTCAATTAACAAAAGATAATTCTCATAATGATTTAATTAAGAGGAAAATTACAACTTAAATAGACTCTTGAATAATAACTGACTCCTAAAAACATGTTATCCCTTATAATCCACTATCCTACTCAATGCAATCACTCTCTACCTAACTACCAACATTGACCCCACAAGACCCAACGTGAGCACAATACATGGATTCACAGGACTCTAACCCACTCAATTAGATACTTGTGCCTAAAGATTTTCAACTAACAACCTTTTTATTCTCCCTCTAATTCCTAGATAGGTGGGCCCACTAATGGATATGTGACATACTCCTAATCACCATGAATTTCAACAGTAAGGCTATGGCATAAGATGGTCTTATTAAGCAAAGCACAACCCATATAATTTAGAATGGTGACCTTGACAAGGTATATATAAACTAGGTAGTTTGGGATTAAACAATGTTCTTTTGAGATAATATTAGATAGAYAGATAATTCTAACCCCAAAGTTTTCAACTCCACCTAGACCTGTTCATGGGCTGGGCCGAGCCGGGCTTGGGCCGTGCTTTTACTTTTCATTAATGGAAATATGTTAGGCCCGAGCCCGAGCCCAATCCGACCAATGGGCCTACAACTTGGGCCCGAGCCCGACCCTGATAAAAAGCCCGAAGCCCGACCTAATAAAAAAACTAGAATTTTTCTGTTATGGACGCATTCCTCGGAAAGACGTACCATCGCCGCCGGCAGCAATAGGAACCTGACCCACCGCCAGATTAGATTATATCATCTTGCTTGTTCTTATCTTATTCTATTGCTCTTATCTTRTYTTGTTAGTAAGTTATYAGATTAGGATTAGTTTATCTTATTATCAGATTAGGATTAGTTTATCTTGTTATCAGATTAGGATTAGTTTATCTTGTTATCAGATTAGGATTAGCTTATCTTATCC
>NW_010729205.1:173524-183831 GCF_000365185.1 Nelumbo nucifera
TAATCAATATAAATCAGAATTTATTTACATTAAAAAAGAATATAAATTCTAAATTCAATAATCAATATAAATCAGAATTTATTTACATTAAAAAAAGAATAAAAATTCTAAATTCAATAACAAAATATAAATCAGAATTTATTTACATTAAAAAAAGAATATAAAAAAGGGAAAGAGGATGTGGAGAAGAAGGGTCCGGCTGGAAAAAGAAGGGAAAGAGGCAAAGAGGTGAAAAAAAGAGGGGTATTCGACTAGGGTTTTTAGGTTTAATAATAGGTCGGGCCGGGCTATTTTGGCAAATCCCGAGCCCGGTTCGAATTTATTGCCGGCTGAGCTTTTTGGCCCGAGGTTAAGCCCGTGGACCCATATACCTGTTCAAGCCCGTCCGGGGGTCGGGCCACCCAGCCCATGAACGGGTCTAACTCCACCATAGAAGCCAGAAAGGGGGGAAAGGATCAAAATTCTGTTCTCTACTTGTCAAAACATTATGACTCCATAATTGTTTAACCAACAGATAGCGAGAATGGAACATCTAGACAGTAGAAAGCTACCACTAGATAGAAACAATAAGGGACATTAGCAATCTAAAATAGTGATTTTAATATGAACTGGGTACCGTCTGAAATGATCGGACCATGATTATCCACCCGTTGCAAAAATAATCAATTAGCCATTCTAGGAACTATTAATGTGGAACACCTACGTTGTAGCATGGCAATCCTCCAAAGAAAGAACAGGGTCTCACAAAAGCAGAACTGTGATGTTCGCAAAATGTAAAGAAAACGAATAGAACAGATAGAAAGGACTGGAAAAAACAGAAACCAGAATACATTGAGGGAGAGAGTACCCAAGTTGGAAGAAGAGACCCTTTTCTTTGGAGGACTTATTTCTTTCTGAGAGAGGGTTTGGAGTTGCTCGTCGAGCTTTTTCAGTGCCTCCCGGGCCTTTTCTTGGTCTAACTCGAACTGGGATTCCTTCTCCACGGCACGCAGAGATGAATTTCTCTTTCTGTTCTTGAAATTCTGACCCCCATGATGGAATAACGATATAGAGGGTATCACCTCGACCTTAAAGAGAACAGAGGGAGAGATTAATGGCGGCTTCTGAATTGTGAGAACTTGCAGTAGCATTTGACCACACAATCCAATTTCCAGAACCAAAATTCCAACTTTCAGGCCTCCAAGGCTCTAACGATAAACCCACTACGCTAGAAATCTCTATTATCTTTTAAAGCATATTTATATGGTTCATATGAGCAGCATTAAGAACGATATTCACCACATCCCCTTAACACCTAAGCTGCATGAGACACCAGAATCATAGATTTTCCACCATTGATATCAATCGTGGGCCATCCTATCATTCTTTTAAGAGGATTCTGAATTTCTGATTGTCTGTAACATATTAGACCCAACACGTGTACAACACAAATTCGATAATTCAGGAGCAGAGATGTAATGGTAGAAAAAAATTGATAATTCAACAGAGAACTCGAACTTCTGATGTCTTTAGAAGCGTGGGCAATGGATATACCTCTCCGTATCCAATGGCTGGTAAATGGTATCTAATCTTCTTAATATAAAGATCTGTCGGAAGATGACAAGATGTCAGACATCTCGAGTTCTTAACTGGTAGTTTCTATTTGTCTCTCAAGGTTGATGCCTCGATGGAACTAGAGCATAGCTCTTCGATAGTTCGATCAATTCCTGCCATCTCAGCTTCTCAGTTTCTCCCTTCCGACTGAAAATTGTGACAAATTTAAACTGATAAAGCTACGTGCCATCTAGTGCTGAAAATGTTTAGAGATTGCAGTACTTCAAAGATTCAGAGATGAAGTAATAAATGGAAGTTTGGTACTAATTGCTTGTTGAGAACTGATTCCGTAACAATGAGCTTTTTTCTCTAGAAAAAGGCTTGCTTGAACGTCGCTCTACCTGGGATATCAAACAGGAAGCCAATCGGCAGAACGAACCCAAACCAGGATAATGGAAGGTTGATCGAACAATCCCTTTTTTCTTTATCCAAAAGAGGTAACAGACGAGCTAAGAAAACTCTTGACCAGACGTGTAAATCGAGCAGTGCTGGGCCKGCACCACTCGGCCTGTGGGCGGCCCCAGGCTGTGCTTCTCTCCTATGAGATACTTTGGGGGGTCGGCCCAGCACGGCCCATGGCCCAAGCCATGCAAGCCCATGTCATGTCGTAGGTCGAGCTGGTCTGTAGGCCGAGCCTTGGGCTAGGCTGGGCCATAGACCAGGCTAAGCCATGAGATGTATAGTCTTTTAAAAAAATTAACAAAATAGACAAAATTAATAAGTCTTAAAATTTTATTTTATATGAATTTTGATGTATACAATTCATAATCATGCCGTATTGTGCCGACCCATGGACCTGAAACTCCAAGCCCAGCATGACCCATATGATCGTGCTGTGCTCAGCATAACCCACGTTCCGTCGTGTTGAGCCGCAGGAGGTATGGTCCATTTTACAGCTCTACTCTTGAGCTCTTCCAAGGGCTATTACCAAGGTTTTAAAAACTGGACAGGACACAACCATTTTGGCCATCAGTTCTTAAGTTGAATGGTCCAACCGTCTGATTCAAATAGGTCAATGGTTCAACCACCCAGGTCAGTGGGTCACTTACCAAATCAACAGTTTTTGGTCCAAAAGCAGTTTTAGGGTGAAACAGAACCAATCGCCTGAATAGTTCCTGAGTCAACCGATCCAACCAACTCGTACTCTCCAGTTTTCAAAACCATGGCTATTACCCAATGTAGGTCTCGACCATCAAGGTTGTTGAAAAATGAACTGGGCGTTAAGAAAACTCCAACTTTTACCGTGTTGCATCAAGCAAACGAGTTCACATCTCTGCCCCACAACGCCCCACACCATATCCCTATATCCCTGCCGTGTATTGGAAACATCTCCCAATGATGACATCATCGGTTCTGGTACTATCAACGGGAGATGTTCCCAATGCACGGCGGAGATGTGTGGTAAGTTATGAGGCAGCTCTCCGTGGGACGGAGATCTGAACTCCAAGCAAACGCCTTTTCATCCAATCCACCCCTCCCAAGATAGCTGGGAGTCTGAGACAACATAGGGTAAAATCCTTCTTATCAAGCAATTGCCTCTAAACCCATCCATCATTTTTCACTTAAACCATGGGACGAGAAGTTAGAACAATCCGGGCTTTGTTGAGATTAAGGATGGGTGGTGTTGAATCTTATTAAAGCGTCTTCAATTCTGAGGCCAGAAAGCACATAATGCCATCTGGAGCCTTCATAACTAGCCATAGCTTACGGGTCTTCATAATGCCATCAAGACTCGCCATAAAACCAATCTCATCAAGGATTAGGAAAAACTGCTTTCATTGTTTTCTTTTTAATCTCAAATGTGTCATTTACCCAGCACATCTTCCTCCAAGGAAGAATAAGAAAATAGAATTTCTTCTTCTAGAAACAATCTTACTAGAGTATTATGCACCCTGATAAAACACCGGAGAATTTTGAAACAGGAAAGAAAATATGATCAACCTTGACAGGTGAAACTGATTTCTGCAAATAATTTAATGTCTCCTTGCTTTATCTGCATCACATTTAGAAAAGTAATAATAATAATAATTACTCTGACGCTTATCATCTTTGGGTAGGAAGTACAATAAATAATGAAGATTCTCATTTCTGTGGTTCCAGGATTAGTTTTCCGACGTTCTTAAGAATGGAGATCCCGAAGGGGAATGATCTTGAGATTCAATACTGGCTATATACACAAGAAATCAGGGGGAAATCTTGTCTCATACCACCCTATGCGTCTCTTAGTTTCATCTCCTTGGTGAATATGATATGGATAATCTGTCATACACTAATCTTTGTAAGAGAGAACTGGCATATTCTTGCATCAACTGAAGTTGATAAAGTTTGACTGCCAAGGAATGGCGGGTGATTGATCTGAGTTTAGTAGGAAGACAGTTGATACGCAATCTCATTTCTCCGCCAGGTATTCACTTCTTCTTTGCTAGTTTTGGGTTTTTGCACATGCGAATACTTAATGGAGTCACCTCCACAAGCTCATCTTCTTCAATGTACTCTATGCAGTCATCCAGACTATAATCCAAAGGGGTATCAAGAACCACTGCACCAATGGAGAAGAAAGTTATGTAATTAAATGTAAGACTACCCTCACCAATAAAAGGGAGAATATAAGACCTTAAAGTCAACTGATGCAAATTGGTTGATTTTAAGCATAAACAGTGCAAACTAACACAGAAAAATAACCAAATAAAAAATGCCAAAGTAAACAAGGCAAGCCCTACTAGGCTGGAAAACACTATCATCATTCAATTATTTGTGACTTATGTCAACATGGACAGGTGCATATTTGGTGATTGGAGCCAGAAATCTGAACCTCACTGGTGATTACAGTGCACCTTAGAACATGGAAAACCAATAAATAGGTAGCAATAGACATATGGCATATTTCATAAATTGAGGATATTTGTTAAGTATAGAAAGACTGTTCTTGGAAAAAACAAATGTGCATGAAACTACAAAAAATATTAAAAATAACTGTTGATGCCAGATCAATTAGCTGGTAAAATGACTGAATGCTGATACCAAAGACCTAAGTTTGAAATTTATCTTAACGGAAATGTGTGAAGAGAGTCTCTTCCCAACATGTCTTAGTAGATAAGTTGTATGAAGAGAGTCCCTCTACCCCCCAGGGTTTTATTGAATATTTGATTGTATGTAGCTGCAGCGGTATATAATGTACTCTATTTTTACTAGAAAAAAGAATAAATTATGGCCTAATTGCCATATTTTGGTTTTGCTCTCAATCATCTTTGTTCTTCGTTTCTTCTTATCTTTCTCCTTTCTTCTCTCTTAATCTGTCTTCTCTATCCTTCTAAGCTTACAAGGAAACACAACCTGAAACAAATAATCCTAACTACTCCAAGTGAGAACAATAGAATTTGATGGTGACATCATGGTTATGAAGTTCCATGGAACCATATATCAGCCAGAATTATATGTTCCTCAAAACTGCTAAAAAAAACTAGAAAAAAAAGGGTTACAAAAAAAATCTAGAAAAGGGTGTATGAAGCAATTGCATAAGGAGTTAAGCAATCATTGTCAATGGCAGAGATAGGTCTCCATATACTTTTCTTAGTGCTCTATGGAACAAGATGATCATTATGAAGTTGTATAGAGGAAGCATCATGATGATTGTGAGAAATGTAGTAGCTTAGCAGAGAATAACATGGTTTTCAAGTTTATATTGTGTTAAAACCAGAGTTTTATATCACTAGACAACAGATTCTTAGACAAGAGGTATTGAGTTCGTATCAAGCTTATGCATTGGTGCAAGGATAAGAAAGTTGGAAGGTTGGCTAGGATGCAGATTCCTGGAATAGATCATTCTGCCCTTGCATTGACTAGGCAGAAGGCCAACTCTAAGGCTGGTAAAGCTACTATGCTAGATGAGAGATGAACTGAAGTGCCATTGTTGCTAAAAGACCAGACATAATCATGACAGGTGCTAGAAGTTGCACACACACTTGATGCCAGCTAAGTTTCAGAAGGGAAGAAAATGCCAATGTTGCTACCACTCTGATAATCTATTTTCTTTATTTTCTTCTTCTCTCTTAATCTGTTTTTCTAACCTTCTAAGAATACACACTTATTTAGAGGAACTGAATATTCAAATATTGTCTCTATTGGATGGAAGACATTTCATCTTATTGCTTTCAGATACCAAATCATACAAGTAAATCTAATGCCAGCATGACTACTTTTTAGGAACAATGGACATTGAATTACCTTATCAATGAAAAAATAAAGGTAGTTTAACTCAAGAAGAGCTTTACAGCTGTTTCCTACCTGTTTGTTCCTTGTTGGAACGTATATTTGTTGCAGCTTTCTTCTTGCATACATTAAGAGACAAGTCACCTGGTCGCTGATGAATGCCGACTATCTGGCCTTTATAAACTTCCATGCCTGGGCTAACAAACATCTGACCTCGCTCTTGTGCACTAGAGAGAGCATATGACGTGGTGGTTCCATCCTCAAATGCAACCTGAATTAATTTTCATTTAGGTTCTCTTAATACAGAATAGAAACTTTGTTAGATGAGAAATACTGATCTTGAAAAGGGTTCAGACTTTGGGCAAAACCAAGAAACAAGAAACCATGTGAAGGTGCATCAGGGCCACATCTTTACGGATAATTTGGGAAGAGAGGAACAATAGATCTTTAAAGGCAAGAAAAGGACTCTAGAATCAATAAAGGAGTTAAGGGGAGCTTATGTAAAAGCACTTAATGGTTTAAAACCTTAAACTTTTTAAAGCATTTCTTATTCCGAATTTTCTTAGAGGGTGGAGTGTGGTAGCACTACTACTACTCAAAGGAATGTGGTCTCATTGCATTTGGTTCCACCAAACAAAAGAGAAGTAAAAACTAAGTTTTAAAGAGTGCAGTTTTGGAAACCCTGGAGTATTGGGTATTAGAGGAGTCTCTATGGACCAAAAGGAGAATATTCTAGCTATATTCTCAGGCCCCATGGGGAAAGGAAATTCTATCAGGGTTGAACGGAAGGCAGAATTGAAAGGCCTAAGATTTGCAAAGAACCTAAACCCAAGGAAAGTTGTAGTGGAAGGAGACTCAAAGGTGGTGATAAGCTAGCTGAAATATAAGAAACAAGGACCATTGCAGTACTGGAATGATTTGAAAGAGCTGAAAACTTTGTGACCAGAACTGAATGCAAGCTTTACATGAGCATATAGATCTGCAAATGTGATAGCAGATGCCATGGCCAGACAATGGGTGAATACAAGAAAAATGTTTGGGGTACTTTGTAAAAAGAAATGCATGTAAAGGGAGGGAGCAGGTGCCAGCCTCATTAAATGAATGCCGGGCATTCTTGTATCATATTATTTCTTGATGAAATAATTTCTACTGTTTCTGATCAAAATATGAAAAAAAAGGGGCAAGAATTACCAAAGAACCCTGATCTCGGGTGCTAATATCTCCAGCCCATGGTCCATAACTATCAAATATAGTATTGAGGATTGCTGTTCCTCGAGATGCCGTCAAAATTGCATTTCTCAATCCTAAAAGGCCACGAGTCGGTATCTTATATTTAAGTAATGTTGTTCCCTCTGACCTGGTGGACAAATGGATTTTAGAATATATGGCAATAAACACTATAATCACCTTGGTGCAACATGTGGGGAGAATTCCTATTTATCCATTCATTATAAAAGCAAATTATCAATAAGAATCATATTAAGCTTGTGACATAAAAAAAAGGAATATGATGTCCAACAATTGGAATAACAAGTCACCAGTGTGCAGATCATAAATGCAAGGTTATTTGCCAGATATAGCATACAGAAGTTGCAAAGTTGTTAATATGTAAGAGAAACTGACCATATAATCAGGCATAAATTTATTGTTGCTTCATTAGTTATTTAGGACCTACATGCATGGAGAGTGTGGAACAACTTTCATTTACTTAGCATAATTACAATAGTTGTTCATAAATTATATGCATATAAAAAAATGAATTGTTAATGCACATTTTTTTACTATTGCATGGACACAAAAAAGCATAAATCCATCACTTCTGTTGAGCATACAACATAATGCATCTATAATTTGTGTAAATACATTGCTGTGATAAAGTGCAAATTTTATTAGTGAAAAGGAACACAGTTTACAAGAAGAAAGAGTTTTGACAGAATGACAGTACAAAAACAAGTTCCAAAAGATAGTGAAGTCGATATATTTACTATTACATCATTCAAGATGGACCAGAAGTTAATTTTATGCTTCATTGAAGATACACAAGCAACAATGTAGTAATCAATCAGTATGCACTATGCAATTGAGATGACTCTATGATTGAAGTGCCAAGGTGAAACTGGATATATAAACAATAAAAAATCCATTGTTACAAACCCAAGTCCTTGCATATCAAACATTTGCCCACGTCTTTTACCCAAAAGTTCAACTACAGGTCCCATGTATTCCTCGGGCACCTCAACAGTAGCAATCTGCAAGGAATTCACATATTATGCATATTACATCATAGAAGTAAAAAATGAAAAAGCAGTCTCATCTCTAAAACTTCTCTCTTTGCATGTTATATCAATGAAAATGGTCTTCAAAGAGATAAAATAGAACTAGAACATTCACCAAAGCCTTGCAATGCAACTTGTACTTGTACAGTTATCAAGTGGATTTGTTAAATGCATTATACATTTCTCAACCCAAAAAAGAATCTCTTACTGATGATTTCTACAACTTTTATTTGTTTTTTATTCAATTTCTTAAAACAACTTTACTTATCCAAAAAAGAAATCCTTAGTGAAACAAAGGTTCAAAGTATCGATACACCCCTGTACATCGATACTTTATAGGCCACACGGTTTTTTTTTTTCAAAACTTAACTTTTATACATGTTTTTATATTATTTAATCAATACACCCGTAAATAGGTGTATCAAGAAGCCAACAATATGCCCGATACAGGGCATATCATATCAATACTTTGAACCTTGGAAATAATACCTCGTAAGGTTCCAGCAACTTGTCATCCACTTTCTTGTTGATAACCTTGGGTGGTCCCACCATGAACTCATATCCTTCCCTTCGCCTGCAGTTCACAAGGATTATATAAACCTGCATACAAAATGAAACCAACAATAGTGAAAGGACTTGAACTCTAACTTACATGTTTTCTATCAGTATGGTGATATGTAAAGTACCCCTCCCACTAACAATGAAAGTATCTGCTGTTTCACCATCTTCAACTTTCATAGCCAAATTTCTCTCAAGTTCACGGTAGAGTCGATCTCTCAGATTTCTACTAGTTACATACTTTCCCTGGAAAGAAACATTGAGTCAATTGACAGAGAAGAATGTTAACCATAAGAACAAAATGCTAGCGGTGAACTATCAACAATGGCCATTCAGGCATGCTCACCAAATAAGGACTCAAAAKACACATCCAAATGAAAACCTAAAAGTTTTCTAAGATGCCAAAGCATATATTCAGAGGTGCCTGTGAGTGTCATATGATACAAGAAAACATAAGATAAAAATGTGGAACCCTATGCATGCAGACTAATATATGAAGCAAGTCAAAGATAGAAATGAAATGAATGTCTAACTTTTACCCATAAAAAAACACAATAATGACAGATTTATAACATTTTTTAGTCTCCATAAAGATAAGATACATAAAAGAATATAGAAAAAACAGATAAAGATAGAAGTAGAAACAAAAGTATATAGCTCAAGACTTCAGAAGATTCCAAAAATTAGAACATGGGCATGCCACTTTCTATGGATCTCCAAAAGGTTGTATTGCATGGAGTTGGATATGGGAATCAAAATCTCCAAAAGGTTGTATGCCTGGAGGCACACCTCTATGTGAAGCGTTAAATATGCCCAAATGCATGTATGTATAAGGCATTGAGATGAATCAGGTGCACTTCTCTTAGAAAAGCATTCATAATTCAACAATGGATATGGCACTGAATAGAACAAAATGGCAAAACAGGATCCATGTAGCCAACCCCATAAGGTTGGGACAAGGCTTAGATGATGGTGATGAGAAAAGTGTATGCCACATATAGGGTGTGTTTCTACTGCATCTCCATACAAAAAATGCATGCCTCATAATGATAAATTAAATCACCATCCAGGAGAAAAGATGATTGTGATGCATTTGCAGTACATCAAAGATGTGGAAAGGTACAAGTACTAATTTGACAAAAAATTGGTGCAGCCAGAACCAATACTGTAAAGAAGATAATTTGAATTGCATCATAGCAGGACTGTTGCAGGTTCTGCATAATACAAACCTTAATAGAAGTCAGAGGGACAAAAGAGAGTGGGTGTGGAACAGTTCAAGAGACTTCTTAGTCAGTCTATGTACAGGAATTTACTACCCAGGGAAGGCAGCAAGTTTCTACACTCCTTAGTGTGGAATGGTGGAGTATCCTCAAAGGTCTCTTTTTTGTTATGGGTCGCTGCATTGGACAAATTCCTGAGAAGCTTCTGAAAAGGGGCATGGAAGTAGATAATTTGAATTGCATCTTATGTAACAGCTGCAATGAACAAGCTAATCACCTGTTCCTTTCAGCTTTGCCTTTTCCAGTGGAAAAGAGTATTAGGCACTTTTGGTGTGCAGATATGCTTTCCAGAAACAGTCCAGTTCTTGAAAACGTGGCACCTTGGGAGTAGAGGAGGCAAGTTAGTGTGGGATATGATACTGATGGCCTGATAGTTATGATGTGGGCTATT
>NW_010729205.1:187904-202141 GCF_000365185.1 Nelumbo nucifera
GGAACCCCCTCCTGAGAATTTTTTGAAGCTGAACTTCAATGGAAGTAGTCTTGGTAAACCAGGTCCGTCAGGGGTGGGAGGGGTACTGAGGAATGAGGCTGGGAATGTGGTTCTTATCTACTCGGGGCCAATAGGAGCTGGAAACTCCATTAGGGTGGAACTAGCAGCTGCTACCCAAGGAGCACAGCTAGCTGTGCAGATAGGTGTGGAACATCTGATAATAGAAGGGGACTCCAAGGTGGTAGTGGGATGGCTACAAAACCCGGACTCTATAGTGTGGTGCTTTAAGAATGAAATTAAAAAATTCAACTGCCTGACAAGGAGCTTGACAGTGAGAATACAATGGGTGGGGAGATCTGCAAACTYTATGGMTGATGGCCTTGCAAAGCAAGGGGTAAACAGGGAAAGTTTATATTGGGCTCAATTGTAGATTGAATCTGCTTCCTGTTTTCTGTTTTCTGTTTTCTGTTATCTGTTTTCCTTTGTCTTTCTTCCTGCTATTTGGAGAGGACGCAGCTCGTGCCTCTCCATGGGAAGCTTGTAATTGCATTAATTCTCTATTAATGAATCTTTTCTCTTTACTCATCAAAAAAAAAAATGTGGCTACAAATGACTCTGTGCTTAACCTCCCGGGTGGGGGGGGCTCTTGAAAAGGATAAATAAAAACATTAAATATTTTAATTGTTACTGATAAAAAATGGCTGACAATATTTGATACTTGTACTGCCAAATATAGAAACTCAAATATCATATTATAACATGGTCAAAGAATTCTCACCCTCACATCCATTCCTCTTTGTAGCACCCCAGCATGCAAACGCCCAATAGCTATCCGTCCTTTATGCTCATCATATTCAGTGTTTGTAACCTGAAAATGTGAAAACAAAAATTAAATAAAGCATAAATATCACAAGGACCAGAAGATATTAATATCTCAAACTCAAGATAATACTGTAAAATCTACAGTTCAAGCTACAATAATGGAATTATATACAAAAAATAAGAAGAGAGGTATTAAGGATGAAAAAAAAAAAAAACAAGAAGAGAAAACAGTGCAAGAAGATAGGAAGAACATGGATGAATAAATGTCACAACTGAAAACTCAAACACTAAACATGATTTTTTTTTTTTTGAAAAAAAGATAAGTTATATTTGTATTGATATGATGAAAAAGAGGGAACAACCACTAGACATGATATAAATATGAACACCATTTCTGTGGGCATAAGAATGCAGGCAACAAGTGTTCTAGGACATAACTAACATTTGAACTTCCACAAAGATATTGGGTAATATACATGTGCTTTTCACTCTTCTTACCCAACAATCAAGGTTGATGGGTTGCCTTCCACAACTAGCTCCATTGAAACCATAAAAATCTAAGCAAAGACACCATACTGAAGTAGGGAACTCAATTACAAGTACTTGTCAATCTATATGTATTGGCATAAATTTATTTGACAGTGTAAAATGAAAAATAGGACCCATTTCACATTTTTTTCTTGGTTTGATAACATAACTTTTATCAGAAAACAAAAACAAAACTACGCAAGTTGCACATAAAAGGAGAGGCAGCACAAATAAGAAGAAATAAAACAAGCGCTTGGTTACTTGGTACTCTAATAAAAAGGCCCAGAAGTCTTAGTGTACAAGGGAACTCATTACCCAGAAGCCGGCCAAAAGACTCAACACCACACCATGCTGCACACAGAAAGAAAGAAAAGAAAAGGCAATAAACTGCAACTACTAACCTCAACTTGMATTACATGAACCCACCTKCAAATCCCAAACCCCAATTGTCATATTCCACCACTGCAACCCATATGACTTCTCCCTCTAGAAGCAACAAACTTTTATCTCCTTTTACTTCTTAGCAATAAAGTCCACTTATTTTTTGCTTCATGGGGCTACATAACAGGGGGTTGCCCATCCCCCTCCCTTCACCCCCCCCCCACCCTGGTGACAGCGGGATTTTATCCCAAGTCTCTACTCCAGTGAATCAGAGATCCTACCAACTGAGCAGCAATAAAGTGCCCACAATGTCTTCTTTCTCATAATTTCATCAACACTATCCTTCGGTCCTTCCTGCTCCCAACAGATCTCTCAGTTAGTACTCCCTTGAGTGCCCCACCACACCTTCCTATTCATTTCTTGTTGTGAACCACTCAAGATCAGTTCCCCACCTCTGGACTCCCCTCCCTTCCATTCATCCTGCCATGCTGGTCTAAAGTGAAACTATGTCCACCCCTTCCTCTCCAACTGTTCATTTCCAAACCCTCTAGCACCTTCACAAGAAGCATCCACTGCTACTGATATCATCACTAGCCCCTCTGCCTCCATCAGTGCCAAGAATGCTGCAGCCGTATATCTAGAGCCACCTAGCTTGGCTGAGAAAACTAACCCATTCCCATCACCCTGCTAGCAGTAATGTCATATTCAGTCCCTCATATTCTCATTCTCCCATCAGTTCACATCATTAACTACAAGTCTTAGTGCCTTTGGTAGCCAGGTTGACAGTAAGGCTGTAAAAGACCATTACCCAATGTTGGTCCCATCTATCTGGGGTCATGGGAGGGGTAGACCAGATATGGTCCTAACCTTTGGCATTTTTTGCACAAAGTGGCCGCTTTCAAACTCAAACCTACATTCTCACACTTGACAGTTAGGCTGTAAGTAGATCAAATCACAGTCCTAATCCAAATCATAAAATAGATCTTTCACAGTAAGTACGGATCCTATAATATATGTTTGCCTACAAGAATTTATGTATTTTATTATATTTTTATTTATTATATAACATCTTGAATGGAATTTCTGACTGAGGCATCAGAATCAACTATTGCCCAATAGTTGAGTTAGTTTCTGTCTAGATTAAAAACTTCTGAGTTGAACGTAGCATATTTACATGTGGAATCTCTAACTAGTCCACCAAAAATCCAATCAGATTAAAAATCGGATCTAATACCTCAAAACCCAATAGGTGTCATGTCATTCAAGTATAGTAAATATGTAATTGAACAATTATGGGTACATGCAGATAGCAATAGCAATCCAAGCATATAAGCTATTCCTTATTTCCTATTGTTCATTGTAAGGAGCAAGACAACAAGAAATTTATGTACAATGGAAACCTTGGTGGGAAGAAGTCTAGCCTGAACATCATAGTATCATTAGGAAAGGTGCAAGAGACATTGTACTGCTTGTTTTCTTCTCTGTTGAAGTAGATGCTACTAAAAAATGCTAGGTAGAATATAGAAGCATCCAAACGTTGCACCAGGATGACCATCATAACCTCTCAGCTAACCAAATTTACCTTGTTCATTTTGCATTCAGCAGTCTTTCCTGATGCTATTAATTTGGATTCGTGTCACTTTAACAAGTAAAATTTTACTTTTCACCTGTTTATGACTTACTCCCATTACTAACATTTTCATCCTTCCTATCAATCAGTACCAATAGGGGTGTAAACGGATTGAATTCGAATCGAATCAGGCAATTTCTGAATTCGAATCCTATTAGAAAATCCCAATATCCGAATTCAATTCGATATCYGAYGGATATTGAAAATTAATATTCAAATTCGAATCCGATTAAATATTTGAATATTCGATTCGATTCAAATTCGATTAATTAATTATTTTAGATAATCAATAAATATATAAAATAAATATTTTATTGATACAAAGTATATAAATATATAAATTATTTATATAACTTAATTATTATATATAAATTATATAAAATATTTTATATATTATATAAGAATTAAATAATCGGTCGAATTCGGATATTTATCGAATCGAATCAGGTCATATCCGAATTCGAATCCGATTAACTATTCAATAAGAACAGGATATCCGAATTCGACCGATTATTCGAATTATCCGAATTTGATTCGATTATGTCGAATATCGAATTCGAAATCGGATTTTCGAATACCGTTGACACCCCTAAGTACCAACAGAAGAAATTTTGAGCAATCAACTTCTTCTTTTTCATTATAAACTTGCAGTCTTAGGACAAATATACAGAAAATGGCCATGCCAATGAGAACTTCCCTAGAAAATGCACATGTGTTCATGATGACATGTCTAATTTAGTTCTCTATGAAAAAGATGAAATCTTATCCAAATATAACTACATCTATTAGCAAAAAGAAAAATGACTAACAAGCATCTGCAATGCACCATCTTTGTCAATGTGTGGCCCTGGTATGCATCTGATGATAGCTTCAAACAGTGGTCCAAGATCATCTGCCAGATTTTCCGGAGATAAACCAGCCTTTCCCTTGATACCACTTGCATATATTACTTGAAAATCACACTGCATAAATAATGAACATTCCTGGATGTTAGACTCAAATTTAAGTCACCTTACTACTTACAATGCTCTGGGATATGTCAACATTGAGTTAAAAAATAATTAATAAGAATATGAAATTATCTGACAAAAGAACCTGCTCATCTGTTGCATTTAGTTCAATAAACAATTCAAAAGTGGAGTTAATGACAAAGTCTGGACGAGCTGAAGGCCTGTCAATCTTATTAACAACAACAACAACTGCATGACCAAATTCCAGTGCTTTCTTTAGAACAAATCTTGTCTGTGGCATTGGACCCTCTACAGAGTCTACCTACAAAATAGAATTTCATCAAAACTTATCAGCATAATCAACCCCTGCAAAACATGTCACTGTGTAGAAGATTACTATTAAATTTCATGAAATATTGACACAATTTTTTCTCAAAATACAACTAAAAATGGCACCAGTTAAATAGTGCTATTTGGATTGACATTACCATTAAAAGAGATCAGGCAACCAGGTTTTTAACATTTCTCTAATTAAAAAATCCAAATAACTAACAAAAGAAAATGTTAATTCCAAAGTATGAAAGCTTCCTAACCAAAAGAACATGTGCAGGCAACAAGATCATTGTCAACTATTAGGAAAGCAAATTGTTTTGTCTTCTTCAGAACAAAATAACCAAAACAGAGGGAAAAAACTAATTGTAGTCATGGGAAAAAAGCGCACAAAGGAGTTAATAAGCTGCCCAAAGGAAAGTAACTGATGATTTGACATAGAGTGAAAAGCACTTATTATTGGATTTCAGGAAGATGCATTTTGGGCAAGATCGAATTACTTTGGACTATGATTTTTATAATCAATTTGATTTGGATGCATATAGTGTTAAGATCAAATTACTGTCTCAGATATCCAATGTAGGAATATAGAAAGTCAATTTGATTTGTTACAATGACAGGAATAGCAATGCCATCTAAACTGGCTATCAAAATCATATAACCAATTACAGGTTTAAGTGTATCAACTTCCAAGTAAGAGGATTGACAGACAGTACCACTAGAAGAACACCCTCCACCATATTGAGAACACGCTCCACTTCGCCACCAAAATCAGAGTGACCAGGAGTATCAATTATATTAATCTTTGTATCCTTATAAGTGATTGATGTATTTTTACTAAGAATTGTAATTCCCCTTTCACGCTCTAGATCATTTGAATCCATTATCCTTTCTTGGACAAATTGGTTTTCACGAAAGACCTGCACAAGAGAAGTAGTATATTTGTTACCACCATGGATGGAAATTATGATGTACCTTTTGTTTGGGTAATCAATAAAAAGAAAAATTTATTAATACAAAAAACA
This sequence comes from Nelumbo nucifera, assembly GCF_000365185.1. The sequence continues at coordinate 193,571 of NW_010729205.1, forward strand.
GTACATCTGGAAGTGATGAGATATCACTAGAGTACAGCCTTACAAGAAAGAGCAAAAGAGGAAAAAATACAAGGGATAAACAACAACAAAGATGATGCAATAGCATGGGCCAAAACAAAAAACACATCATGCCATCTGCAAGGCATTCCAAAATTCAGCACCAAGATCTTCCTTTGTGATTCCTTCAAACTCTGGGAGAATCAGGACCCAGTCCATCTATCTGTCTATTATCTATCTATCTATATACATATACATATATGGACACCAATATTGCAGAAACCTCATCAGAATTTCTTCTAGCTTCTAACTTAAGTAGCAATTGGTCAATAGGCCCCAGTATGTCCTAAAGCTAAACAGCATCTTAAGATACAACAGACTTCTATAAGTAGCACCTAGATTCCTAGCTAGAAGTAAATCATCTTTATGCCTAAAAGCATCAAGTCTCTGAAAGACTGATCAGTTAAACCATCTAGAGTGGAACTAGATGTTCCTGAATGAAAAATGTATGAGAGTTCTGAAACTATAATTTAAGTAAGTTAAGAAGAGGCATAGAGCTAAGGTTTATTATAACCAATCCATGTCTTAAGAGTCAAAAACACATTTATGCACCTATACCAACTCATAAAACTATTGGGACAAGGCAATAAGTAATCCCATCTGGAGGATTTTGCACTAAGTTTGCATATATAGGCTGAGCAAGATAAGAAAGGCAGAAATAAGATGTTTCATAACTGACTAATAAACTATAGTAAAAAATGCATTTATGTACATGTTCTGAATCATTAAATTATGGGGACTAGAAATCTCATCTAGAGAGACTTTACACTAAGTGTCCCTTCATTCCATACAACAGGAAAAAAAATAAAAAAAAAAAAAGAAAAAATGGCAGTTAATAAAGTTTTTGGTGCTTGATATTTAATCACTCAAATCTAAAAACAGAAAAAAAAGTACCTCTTTATTTCAGAATTGAAACAATAGTACATGATGATATTTCTTGGGATTTTGGAGGATGTCAATAAATCCTACCTAATAGATCTGCTTATATAGCCATCTTTCTAAATGTGAAACCCTTACACCAGATTACCAAAAAATTTATGCATCAACTGATACAAACAATCATAGCAAAAGAAAAGGAGAAAAAGAAAGAAATGAAAACAGAAAAGAAAGCAAAATAACAGATAATTATGAGAAACACAAGAAAATATTCATTAGACTTAATGATATATACCTACTTATTACATTTACAAAACTGAAACTGCTTGCATTCAGAACCAAAGTTCAATCCAATTCATCATGAAATCTGGAAACCTTGAAAAACAATATACAACAAGGTCAAATTGAGATACAAATTTCTCTGGTACTACCTTTGCTTGTCTCAACATTGCATCAACCAAGGTTGTTTTCCCATGATCTACATGAGCAACTATGGCAATATTTCTTATGTCTCTTCTTGTCTTTAATGAACTTCTTTTCCCTACATCAGGACAAAGGTTTATAAGCAAGACATTCTTATCATACAAACTAAGAAAAGTTTTAGAAGTACGGTTCATTTCAACCTTACATTAAAAAATAATTATGCATGAGATAAGTTCATCCATAAAAAGGAAATAGCGTAGGAGAATGCTAACATTAAAGTTTTCTTATTTATTTTTGGTAGAAATGCCAACTCTGTAGTATACCATGAAAATATTTGAATTGAACAAACAGAACAATCTAATTGACAAGAAGAAGAAGATATGTGATGAATCTACTGCAGATGTGGCAATAATATAAGATGAGCCACTGCTTAAATCAGCAAACCAATGCAAACCCAAGACCATACTCCATATTAGTTATGTTGAGAGACTGAAATTCAAACCAAGGAAAACCCCACAGATTAGTTAGGTACCCCATGGTGAAGTAGAAAATGACTGAACTGACCCCTATGGTCCTATCCCTTTACCAGTTGAGTTTAAAATTCCAACCTGAACTTGGAAATCAGGTTGGATAACACAGTTGAAGAGGAAGTCAATGGTTGCAGCCCTTGGGCCCTTAACCCCCTTCCTATCTTGAGAGTTGAGACACATTTCACTTCTTTGAATTATGGATAGATCAAAAGAACTTACACATCCTTCAAAAATCAAAATGCCACACACCATCCCCGCAGAGAAGACAAGAAAAATATATATAAATGTAATTCATATGACATGTAAGAAAATGAAATAAGTGAATCAATAATGACTAAACTAATTGTGGCCAACTCCAATCAGTGTACAACCCTCTAACTAGACCTTCTTTTCAATTTATCAGTAATATGTCCTCCATGTTATTTGCAATGAACAAGATTATGATAACAGGAAACTCTAGGATATCTCCACATCAAAGAAGTTACCAGAGACCTTGGATACTTGATGAATTCCGATTGTTCACATATCCTCAATACAAATAACAACAACAACAAACAAGCAAGCAACAAATTTTAAAAGAGAATGAAAGAAAGTAACTGGAAGAGCGAGATGGACGATAATAACAACTAGCACCAAAACAGGAATGGGGTGGCAGAAGAAAACAAATAAAGAAAAGGGTAAACAACCACTACCTTTAATTCAAACGTACGAGAATATCAAAGGCAATCAAGTAGCTTTTGGCATAAGCAGAACTCGTTTATCAAAAGCAAAGATGAAAATTGAAGTGGAAAAAAAAAACAAGCAATTCAAAAGAAAGAGTCAACTTTTACCAGTGGCAGTTTCTGTGGCAGCAGAAACTGAACATTTTATCGAGGTACGACCGGAAGAACTCGAAGAGGAACCGAAACTTAAAGTGGTTTTAGCAGTTAGTGACGAGGGAAAGCTCTGGCCGAAAAATTGTTTAGAAAGGAGACAAGAAGAGGAGCTTCGCTTAGGGTTTCTGAGAGAGTGGTTGATAGAGAGGGACGATTTGAGAGGACTGTGGAAGCTCATCGCCATCTCCATTGCTCGCAGTCGCTGGAGTTAGTGTGAGAGAGCGAGAGCGGCAAATGGGGATTTGGCAAATGAGGCTGTCATTGGAGCTCAGAAAATATGAGAAATTGGTATTTATAGGTTGTGTTCGTCATCTTCGCAAAAGTGAAAAAAAAAAAAAAAAAAAAAAACCAACGAATATTCCCTTCAAGTGTTATATGCCTCTTTGCATTGCTTCACTCTTTGCCACTAATTTGGTTCAATTGCTAGTTTGCTACGTGTCATTCGCGTGGTCGATAGGCCTCTCAATGATAATCGGATTTGGATGTTACAATTTATATCCAATTAATAATCGGTAGGATTTGGACATGATCCATCCGATCCGATTAAAATCAATATTATAATATTTGTTAATTTTAATATGCAATTTTTATATAATTATATTTAAAAGGGTAAATTACACGGACCTCCTATATTATGGGGTCAGTGATAGATACCCCTTGAACTTTAATTTTCGATGAAGAATATTTTGTACTTTGGCCGTTAGACAAAGACTCTCTTCGTTAGGGTTCCGTTAGTTATCGCCGAAAAAAAGTTAGAATATCGTTGTTATGATATTTTTAAATACCTAAATTGCCCTTTTGACATATTTTCAGACCATTTTACCCCTAATATCACTTTAAAGCTTGCATTTAGTGATTTTTCTCATTTCTCTAATTAGTTCAAGTTTCAAAGAGCAGAGGGCATAGGGTTTTTACTTCTATAGTGTATATCAACAGAGGTTTTTGCTTCATAGCGAAGGTTAACGGCAATTCTTCCTGTTTGATGAGTTCACATCCACCATGGTTTGCTTATTGTTAGGGTTTAAAGGTTGAAAGGATAATTCATTGTTGTTATAGAAATGAAAGTATAAGGGTTTTTTTTAACTTTTAGTTAATCTCCGGATTTAACTCATTATTTGTAATGACACGTGAAACCTATTCCTAATCTTCTTGTGATTTCTTATAACAAAACAATCTTATGAAGGTACTTAAAAAATTCATAAACTAATTTGATTTGCATGGCATTCATACCTTGCTAACAGTGCTAGTTGGGTATATCTTCTTAATACAAGCGATCCATGTGACCATGGCTGAACTCCTTGAGTTGAATGATTTGTCAGGAAATGGGTTTAATGGTCTTCTTAGTATTAAGTATATCTTCTTAACATACTAATGTCAAGAAATGGGTTTAATGATCCATGTATTAATTCTCATGAGGTGTAACATTGTTTGATGTTGATGAAATGTGTTTAATGATATTTGAATGTCAATCATGAAGTGTTTAATGTTCATGAAAGAGGTTCAATGGTCCATATATCAATGCTCATGTCTTATAGTGAAGTTCATTTTGCTAAACAGAATTTAATTAGTGGATGTTTGTAATTTTAACCTATTTTTAATGCAACAATGAGTGAGCATTCAAAGTTTACACTCCAGTCACCGAGTGATCTTAGGTTTGAGACAAGAGTTTGTGATTGTGGGTAGGGGTGCTCACGGTTCGAGTAACCGAACCGTGGGCCTTTTTTGTGGACTAAACTGGTAGTACCAGTTTTTGGAAAATCAGTAATCAAAACTGAACCAAAACCAATCAGTTAACTGATTGATCGGTTCAGTTAACTGACAGTTCGGTTCGTCAATTTTTCGGTTTTTTTTACTTTACAATATTTATTATAAAAATGTATATAAATATATATAAATTAATATATTTTAAATAATAAATAATACATAATACATAATATATTATAAATATATATATATATATATATTTATATATAATGCGTATTTATTAATTTATAATATATAAATTACGTATAATGTATATAACATAAATATAATATACATAAATATATAAAAAATATATAGAAAAACATGTATACCGGTCGATTCGGTTAACCGTTGGTTTTTTTAAATTGGTTAACCGAAACCGAACCGGTACCTTCAGTTTTTTAAAATTACCAAACCGACCAATTCAGATAACCAATTTTTTGGTACGATTTTGGTCAGTTCAGTTTTTCGTTTTTTTTTTTTTTTTTGCTCACCCCTAACTGTGGTAAGAAGTGTGTGATAAGGGTGTCTAAGACCACCTCCAATCCATAGAAATTATTTTATACTTGTCTTCGCAAAGTTGTAAGTTTTACCATTCTTTATTATTGGCACCATGATCAGTGTTCATAATTTATTAATAAAAAAAAGATAAACAACCGAATGTTAAACCATGTGATTTCTTCGAATGGGTCATTCCAATCAACCACCAAGATAATGTTACTTCACTTGTGATCATTGGAGATGGCCAATCATTTCATATGAGGGAGATTGAGAAGTTTGTTGCCGAGCTTGACAATCGAGTCAAAACTTTGTCGAGAATGTTAACCATGTGAACTTTTGTTGCCTAAGATGTTGGGACCATATTGTTTAAGTTAACTTATGGTCAGGCTCGAATTTTTATTCAAGTTCTATTCCTATATGAGTTTTCAATTCTATTTGTTTGGAGTATATGGATATGAGTTTAAGTTAACTTAAATTGGTAGTAGGGTTTTTTTTGAATAGGAGTTTAAGGTGGCGTTTGATTGCATTTTTCAAACGTCTCAATCTGAAAATGCTGCTTTTTAGACGCCACCTTTGTTTGATGTTGCATCTGAAATAGGGTCTATAAACTTTTTTCAGATCTAAAATTTTTAGATTCAGGCCTGTCACTTAACGCATTCAGACGCGTTTCAGACGTGGCCAAAAATCAAAACTACCCCTCTCCATTCGACCTCTCTCTCTCTCTCTCTCTCTCTCTCTCTCTCTCTCTCTCTCTCTCTCTCTCTATATATATATATATATATATATATATCTATCTATCTCTCTCCCTCCCCTATCTTCCCACCACCGCCACCGTCACTACAACATCCAGCAGTGGTGGTTCGGTGAGTAAAAATAATATTTTTATTTAATTATTAATTATAATGTTTTTATTAATTATTAATTATTTTAATATTTTCATTAAATATTAATTATTTTTTATTAAATTTACTTATGTTATTTATTAATTATTGATTATTTTTATTACTAGTCATTTTTAATTGTTTCATTAAATTTTAAAAATTATTTTAATTTTTATTTATGTAAATTATTAACTATTTTAATATTTTTATAGTCATTAGTTATTTTTTAAAATTTTAATCATTTCATTTATTAATTAATAATTAATAATTTATTATTTTTTATTTGTATTGTTTCAATATTATTTTGAGGTTGAAAATTATTTTTATGAGATAATGCAAATTGAATTCAACATTCCAAATAGTATGTTCTAGGGGTAAAATAGTAAAATCAGTAAATTTTATATGGTAAAGAGTTGATCTAACACAAACAAACTTATCGATTTAGATCCTCGAAAAAGTAGAAAAGCATTTATGCCTCTTTTCAGATTTCAGACACTTTTAATATCTTTTTAACTTTTTAGATATAAATTTTTAGATTTATCAAACGCCACCTAAGTTTAAGTTCACTTATATTCTATGATCAGTGGATGAACTTATAAGTTTAAGTTAACTTATTTCTTTCTACCATTTATGCAAACAAAAATGGATTTCACAATTAAGAGGGTGTTTGGTTCCGTTGATGTTTATCAGATAAATGTTGCCACCTCAGCGCCACCTTAGCTTTTGGCACAATAAAYGTTTATTGCCGCTGAAACTACTGTTTGGTGGTAGTGTTTAATAAAAAAAACACTAAAAAACGTTTTTTCATTTATTTTCATCAGCTTTCGTGAAATTAGCCATTGGGAGAAGCAAGAAATTCTCCCTTCCCCCAATGGCTATGCGTTTCATGAAACGCACAGGTGACATGGTGGTTACATGTCATATGACATGGCACAATGAGGTTTTGATCCGATGCATCCCAAATCTACCATCCCATTATCTGTTTTCTTTTTGTTTCTCTATCCAATGAAACCCTAAGTTCTAACCATGAGTCAGTGTTTGCCGCCCGCAAATAACAGTGGACACCAGAGGAAACCCCAACCATGACCGGAGGAGTGATACCGAAGGAGCAGTGGACCTCGTTCTTCTTCAGCAAGTTCGGTTCCATTTGTTAAGGGTTTCTTGAGAGAGAGATGAAGGAAGAGAAAGGGGGGGAGAGAGAGTCAAAGCGAAAGTGTCATATATCCATCATTGGATGTGGATTATATCATATTTTCACCATTGGATTTAAAAATTGGTCTTTAAATACAAGCACCTGTAATTTGGACCGTTGGATTGACTAATGGATCCTATACACCAAAATGAAAGTGTCACATTGAAACATCCATATAGTTGTTTCTTGAAACGTGCCACTAAATAGCATGGTGGAAAAACGTTTATTGTGTTGAGCTGTAAAGGGGCGTTTCTTGAAACACCCGAAATAAACCTAACCAAACAACAAAATAAAAAACGTTTAAAGTGAGTGTTTATTAGATAAATGTTTTTCCAATAAACATAAACGAAACCAAACACATAGTAAATTCACGTGTTAAGCTTTCAATAGTCAAGGGATGGAAATGGAGTGTTAAGTTTAAATTAAACAAAAGTGGATTTCAGACTTGGCATGCCAAACCAATCAAGGAGATGTGGGAAGCAAGGGAGGTTGTACCTATTTGTAAATGCCTCTATTGAAGGCTAGATGATAACAATTTCATGTATTGTTGTTCAATTGCTAATTGTTTCAAAGAAGACCCATCACACCAAACTAAGCTTATATAGACTAAAGCCATAATCAGATTTTATGCTTCAATTGCTAGTTGTTCAATTGCTAATTCACCAACACTTGAATCTCAATGAGTGATAAAAGATCGCCATCAACATTGTGCTTCACAAACACGTCACCACCAGTATAAATCAATGGTGGTATGTTCAAAAAGGAGCCACCATGGTGTATGTTAATGGTTTATATCCCACTTGACATCTAGACCAAAAACAAAACAAACCTATCATTGTTAAAATCATATTCAATTTCACATTGCTTCAAACTTTATTAGTAAACTATTAAACAATTAGACAACTTAAGATTGACAATATTCAAATGCAATAACCCTTGGAGAAGTAAACATAGAGAGAGAATTAATACATAGATCATTAAACCCATTTCCTGACATTAGTATGTTAAGAAGAAATACTTAATATTAAGAAGATCAAACCCATTTCTTGACAAATCATTCAACTCAAGGAGTTCATCCATGGTCACATGGACCGAGTATATTAAGAAGATATACCCAACTAGCACTATTAGCAATGTATAAATGCCATGCAAATCAAATTAGTTTATGAATTTTTTAAGTCCCTTTCTAAGTTTGTTTTATTATAAAAAAATCATAAAAAGATTAGGAATAGGTGAGATGCAGTGACAGAGACAAAGATTTACTAAAGTATTATCCAACCTAAGATAGACAACATTCAAATTCATTAAAGTATTGTCCAACCTAAGAGAGAGACAAAGAGATAGAGAAAAAAAAAAAAAAAGATAGGTAGATGGATAGATAGAGAGAGGGTGAGATAGGGAGATGCATATAGAGAGTGAGAGAGAAAGATAGAGAGAGATACACAATTTACAAAGAATCCCCTAAGATGTTGATACGTGCATGCATGCAGCAG
>NW_010729205.1:207526-217635 GCF_000365185.1 Nelumbo nucifera
AGATGTAGAATGATCCCATTGTCTTTTTCTCAATACATCCCCTTTTTTCCTAGACTTCCTCCTAAGTCCCCCATCAACCCTTGTACACATGCTAATTTGGACATACTAATATAATGAGCAGCAAATATTGCTTTATCCTTCAACTATATTGGTTGTTTCACAATGAGGTTTGCCAAGAAGTCTAGTAGAGAATAGTTCTAGTTGAGAACATAGGGGTTTTCATAGGGTTTTGTTTGAAATGTCAATATTTTACAGACATTTGGTAATTGGGGTGAGAAGGTTATTTTGGTCATTTATATTATTGCATATGTGCCCAATGACTTAACGAAGGGGTATTTTGGTAAAATTCCACCTTCCGTTACCATGGATAACAGAGGAGGTCATTGTTTAACGGCCAAAGTACAATGGGTCTATGTCACAAATTAAAGTTTAGGGGGGCATATGTCATTGACCCCATAGTACGGGGGGTCCGTGTAATTTATCCTATTTAAAATTATAAAATATATTATATAATATGTTTAGTATATTATATTTATATTAATTTATTATATATAAAATTTGATAAATAATTAAAAATTTAACTTTTCTAATATTTTAAAAAATTATAACGGAATCAAATTAAATTCGATGTAGATTTTGCTACATCTGATGAGAGTCCGATCCAATTACAGTCCTAATGGTCTATGAGAATTGATTGGTCCCACCAAAACAATGGATAGATGTCGGATGTATTGTGCCCTACCCCTCTTCCCTCTTATCACAAGTTCGATTGCTATACAATTCTCCTCGTGATTTTAAACAATCACAAGCTAACTTTCACTCATTTTATAAAAGAGGAAAAGGTCCGTTTTGAATCTTTTGATGGTGGATGTAGAAGCTACCTCATCGGAAAGTTCAGGTGTGATTCAGTTTATTTCATAAAAAATTGAATTCTATAAATCAAAATTTTAAAATTCAAATCATAATTGCATTATAGAAAAATCGAAATAAGTAAAATAAAAAAATTCGATTCGACTTTTTAGTTTTAAACCCTAACCCTAGTTGGACTTACCTAAATACTTTTCTTTTGTGTTACTTTTGTATGAAAGTCAAATTGTTACTTTTAGCAGCCCATTCCATAGCTCAAAGTGCTAAACTATTTTGGTAGTGATAGAAGTTGGTGAAGATACCCAGCTGATTGGTTGGAACGTTATGTTTCTAMGTGTTAATTAAGTTTTTTTTTTTTTCAAAAATAAGAAAACAAGATGACTGCTTCCTCTTTTATAATAGGAGAAAAGGTTTTGTCAACAATCAATATACATTTTTGTATTGAAAATGATAGTAAAGCTTGTAAGTTTGTATTCATACATGCTATATTTGTAATTGATAGAACCATGTTTGTACTCAAGACATAGAGTTTAGATACAAATTTCTAAGACATTTAGGGTGCATTTGTTTATGATGCAAACACAAATATGTACAGTTTAAAAAGGCCCCCAGATCAGTTCACAATGCAAACTGGGTTAACATTTCTTAGCCCATTTATATTGTTGCTATTTGTTTCCAATCAAAGCAAAAACTTTTACATTTTTGCTGGTGTTTGGAAGAAAGCATTAGAGAAAACATTAAATGCTCTATAAATGGGGATATGCTTTCAGATCTGCAAATGGGGTTTACCTAAAACATTGAAAGTAGTGGATATGAGAGAAAATAGTGGACATGCTTTCATATCTGCAAATGGGGTTTACCATTTTTTTGACAAGTAAAACCAGAACTATATTAAACCGAAGAAGTAGATACAAAAGATTGAATAGGAGGAAGAAAGGAAATAGTGAGAGAGAGAGAGAGATATGTTCATGTGGCATAATTTTACACCATTTTGCAAGTTCATGTGCAGGAACATTGTACATACGTTTAATATATACAAACTTTAAATTAGAAAAGGAAGATGATAAGTTCAAAGTTTTTGTAAGAAATCCCAAAATGTGCCAAGAGAGGTCTGTTCGTCTTTCAAGAGCATTGATCAATGATTAAGAGTCTGAGCAGAGGATCGGACTGAATTTGTTCATTTGGCGAGCTAACAAAAGTCCTTGATTTATAGCAAAAAGCTCAATTCTTCAACTGAAGACATGTTTTTTCTTTCTCCTGCAATTTGTAAGCACTCCAAATGTATTGTTAGACAGATAATTCCAAAGGAGAAATTTTTCCTACATCTATGAGGATAATACAGTCATTGTGTTCCTACATTTAGCAGGAATTTGGTTACAAATAGAATTTGTTTTATGAATAATCAACAAATTAGACACATCTAAGTTTTTGAAGATTTTTTCATTTCTAGCAAATTATATGTAGTATAATGCAACCGCATACTAGTTAAGTGTTGTAATCAAGTCCAGTTTATGAGAAAATTTTTGTGCTAAAAAGAGAATGCAATCAGTCCAATCATGAAGAATAGTGGTATTTAAGTTAAGATTCCAAGGGGAGGCAAAAAGAACTGATTGAGTAAAGGAACAATTTAGGAAAAGATGGTTTGTGGATTCCAATTGGGATTGATAGAAAACACAAAGTTGGTCCTGATTAGGAGAAAATATTTTTGCTTTAACAAGAAGACAATTGAAAATGATACGCCAAAGGAGAAGCTGATATCGAGGAGGACAAGTTACCAAATCCACTTAATACAGGATTGAAGGGAAGTGCTTAACGAAGGTAAACTATCCTGTATTAGACTTTTATAGGCTATTAAATTGGAAAATTTGCTAGTGAAATGTTTAGTCCAGATCCAACAAGTAGGAATATTATGTGGAAGGACAGGAGTTCTCAAAATGGCAAAAGCCTGATTAAAATAAAAAAGGGAGTTGATTAATGAGGAATTCCAAGTTTCATGCTGAAAAAGATCATTAAAGTTCAAATTGGATGTTTCAGTATTTAAAGGATGTTGGATCATATGGAAAGTATGATTATTTTGGACCCAGAGAACTTGGGAAATAGGATTTGTTGAATTTTCTGAAATCAAATATCCTACTTCAAGGAAGAGGATTTAAAGCTGGGGGGCAGTGGATTTCCAAAAGAAGGAGCTGGTTTGAGGTATTTTTTGGGGGAATATTTCATTAGTGGGGAGATATTTTGATTTCCATATTTGAACCCACCATTTGTGTTGCTCATTAAGGTATCTCCAAGCAAGTTTTTTCAGAAAAATTAAGTTAACTAATTTTATATCTCGGAAGCCTAAGCCGCCATAGGATTTGGGTAGGGTGAGTTTGGACTGAGAACACCAGTGATAAGGATGAGATTTAGAAGTTGTTTTTTCCTACCAAAAATTTTTGATAATAGAATCCATGGAAGATATAGTCTTTTGGGGTAACTAAATTAAGGTCATAACATGGTTAGGGATGGAATGGAGTACAGATTGGATAAGGGTTCGCTTACCTGCCTGACTAATTGAAGAGGCTTTCCAATTATTAAGCTTGTTCCTTAAATTTTCCATCAAGAAAGATAGTTGATTCTGTTTAGTTTGACCCCAAAGCAAAGGAAGCCCTAGATATTTGGAATTTTTAGGATGGTTTTTCATGTGGAGTTCTCTCCTAAGCATTCGTTGATGTCAAGTGTGAGTATTCTTACTGAAGTAGACACCGGATTTTTCTAAGTTAATGAGTTGTCCTGAGCAATTCTGGATTAGGTCTAAAATGTTTTTTAGATTGTCCAACTCATTTCGGTGACTCCGCATGAATAAGAGAATGTCATCAGCAAAAAGGAGGTGAGAAATAGATAGGGTTCTAGAAGAAAGCTAAATGCCTTGGAGTTGATTTTAGACTCAGCTTTTTGAATTAAACGAGTTAGACATTCCATGGCCAATATAAAAAGATAGGGGATAGGGGGTCCCCTTGTCTCAGACCTCRAGAAGGAATAATTCTACCCTCAGATGAGCCATTAATAAGTACAGAATAGGAGACAGAAGAAAGGCATTCAAAAATGATTTGGCAAAAGTTTGGAGGGAGAAACCTAGGGCTTTGAGGACTTCTAGAAGAAAAGTCCATTCTAATCTATCATAAGCTTTTGCCGTATCTAACTTAATAGCTACGTAACCTGTACCCCTTTTGTGATGCTTCAAAAAGTGAAGCATTTCACAGGCAATAATGGTATTATCTGTCATTTGTCTGCCCATGATAAAGACTGATTGGTTGAGAGAGATGCACTTGCCTAGGACAATACGTAGTTTATTAGCTAGAATTTTTGAAATGATTTTGTAAAGGACATTACAAAGACTGATGGGACGAAAGTCTTGTACCTTGGTACAATTTTCTTTCTTTGGAATAAGACAAATGAAAGTATGGTTTAGTCTTTTTAGAAGCCTTTTATTCTGGAAAAACTCTTTGAAAAAATTTATGATTTTTGTGCTCATTTCAGGCCAGTACACCTTGTAAATTAGGGCAGGCATACCATTAGTGCCAGGGGACATTAGACTGCCTATACTAAATAGAGCTTACTTAACTTCTTCTTCAAAAGGAACAACAGTCAATAAACTATTATCCTCAATAAAGATGATTAGAGAAATTAATTCAGAGATAAAGGAGAGATCAAAAGAGGGTTGGTGAGAGAAAATCTCTGAAAATAGGAAATGAAAACACTAGCAATCTCTTTATGATCCATAATCCAAGAACCCTAGTTATCTTTTTTACCTTGAATTTCATTTCTTCTCTGGCGACAGATAGCACTCTTATGGAATTAATAGGTATTTTTATCTCCTAGGTTCAGCCAGAGCTGTCTAGATCGTTATCTCCAGAAACTTTCAATTTGATTCTATATATCATCATACTGTTTATACAGAGAAGTCAAAAGATTTTGATCCCAGGGTGTAGATTGCTCTACTTGGATGATTTGGGACTCCAAATGATTTAATTTAATTTGTGGATCAATAAAATTAGACTTTCGCCATCTGATCAAATTATGTTTGATCTGATCCATTTTGGCAGAGATAAGAAAGGCCGCATATCCAGTAGAGGGGCAATCCCAACCTTTAAGAATTTCAGTTCGACAAGACTCCTCAGAAAGCCACATTTCATAAAATCTGAATGGTTTGGGATACAAGATTATTTTTGGGGAAGAGTTTAATATTAGAGGGTGATGGTCTGAACCCCAACGAGCTGCTAGATTTAAGGAGGCATGGGGAAAAGCAAAAATCCAGTTTGGGGTAGCTAGACTTTGGTCTAGGGTGTGGTTGACAAGATCCACCGATCTCTTGTTTGACCAACTTAGGTGTCCACCTTGAATATGAATTTCCATTAAATTTTGATAAAAAACCATGTAACGGTACTAAGTACAGGTAAGTCTAGAAGGTTTATTAGATGTTGAGAGATCMTGTATTATCACATGATTTGCTTCATTAAAATCACCAATTAGTAAGTAAGGTAAATCAACAGATTGTAGATCATGGTGAAGGTTAGACCAAAATTTGTTCCTATGCATCTTAACAGAAGGCCCATAGATATGTCCTAGTAACCAAGTATCTAAAGTAGGAGAGGAAGAGACTTTAAGAAAGACATACCTTGCTTGAGTCACAAAAATAGAAGTTGTACTATTTTTCCAAAACAGAGCTATTCCTCCTGTTCGTCCTTTAGGGGGAATAAAAAAAGTGTTAGCATAGTGAAGTCGGTTTGCTAATAATTGCATTTTGTCAATAGGGATTTTAGTTTCACAAAGGAATAAAAAATAAGGATTATACTTTTTTACTAAAATCCCTAGACCTTGAATTGCCTTGGGGTACTCAGCCCCACGGCAATTCCAACTGATGATCAACATTGGCGGTCTTGTGGCTRTTGAAGGCCAGCCACAACTGCCTTTTCAAATAAAGAAAAAACAAAACAAAGCTCACCTAAGGAGTAAGATCTGCATGAGAATCACTTGGTGTCGAAGCTTCATTAGTCATAGCCGAAGTATGGTTAAGCACATCTGTATGGGATTGAACCATGTCCAGAATCCTTTCAGTTTGATTGCTTTGGTTAGAGGATTCTGGTCTATCATAAATAGGAAGAGCAGGAGTTTCTACAATTTCCAAGTGCTGGAGAAGATCTATTCTAGGTTGTTTTCCCTGAGAGGAGGAGGCGCCCATTGGATCTGGAGGAAAGATATTAGTAAGGGTAGACTGAGCATGGAGAGCCATGCTGAAGGTTTCTGGGGAAACTTGCAAAGCAAATGAAACTTGACTAGTGGGATTGGAGGAACCAGAAGTAACCCTAGCAAGGGTTGTGTCCATAGGAATAGGGGGTGTCTGAGTCTGAGAAGGGGATAAGGTAGAAGATTCAGGGGATGGAGGGGGTTGGACATGTTGAACTGGGTTTGGAATGTTGACAAAGTCCCAAAAACAAGGGTGGTGCCAGTTTCTTCGCATCTAGAYTTCAGCATGCAGTCAGGGACCTGGAAGATGCATAGAGCGTTTGTTGAAATATTGTTTATAGGTTTGGCCTGTAATGTAGGGGAGAGGTTGGGAACAATGCCAATACATGTGACCTACCATACCACAAAGATAGCAAGTGCTTGGGAGTTCTTCATATCTGTACACTACCCAATGGGTGGCACTAAAGAAAGAACCAATTTTGAGAGGTTGATCAACTGTAACTAAAACTTTGGCTCTAATGTAATTTTGAATAACTGTAACCTAACGAGTAGGGCCTATATGTTAAAAAATCGGACGTCCAACATCTATGGATAGAATTTCATAAGGGATGTTGTGCAATTGCACCCAAATCTCTATCTGGTTAAGATAACTTTCATATTGAGGACGCCCTAGTACCCGGGGTTTCAGAATAATCCACTGGCCATCTAAGACCCAAGGCCCATTATCCCGAATGTGAACATAGTCCTCTTCAAAACGAAACCGTAAACGAAAGTGACCACATTGAAAAGGATCTAAGAGAAGACGGTTGGGATCAAGATGTCACAGGTTATAGAGGCCCTCTTCCAGTCTTCATGAAGGTTTTTAGGAATATGGGGTCGAATATCGACAACGTTGATACCAGGAATGGGATTAGCTTGGAGCATGTTCTGAAATGCTTCGTTCAGAGCATCTAGGTCTTCCATAGTTAAAGCGAAAAAAGTGGGAGAGAAGAACCAACGAAGATAGAGAAGGTAGTWATAGGAATTGATGGAGGAAGATTTGGCCCGACCCCTTGGCCACGCGACACGTGGAAGCAACCGAGAGTGAAGTGGCAGAAGCGCCATCTCGGCACGGCAACGGGCCCACAACTCGAGCTCCGAGAAAAGGAGTCCCGAGCTCCCTCAAGAAAGGAACCAACAACCCGAGCTCCCCCAAGAAAGGAACCCGCGACCCGAGCTCCCCAAGGAAGAACCCGAGCTCTCCCTTGGAGGTCCTGAGCCTTACAAGGAGCGCAAAGGGCAAGAACCCGAGCTGACCCACCCCAGGGCAGTTCGCGCCACTTCTATCCGAACTCAAGACTTCACCTCGCACACCACTTCAGCTCCAAGACGCCTGACTGAACAACCGTACCTGGCGCCCAGGAAGTCCGTACACGGAGGCATCGCGCCTGACTGATTAGAGGTCCGACGCATGACAGCTGCCCTCCAACGGCCTCCTACCACTGCCATCTCAGACATAGTAGAGACGGCCCTGACAAGGACAGTGGCGGTTATGACACCTGAGCTGGCAACTGGCAGAGGTTATGACACCCGAACTGACGTCTGGCAGAAATGATGACACCCGATCTGGCGGAGGTGATGATGCCCGATCTGGYAGAGGTATGGGAGTGAGTGTACAGGGTAATTATAAAAGGCCCCCATCTCCCAAAGAAGGAGGTATGTGATTCTCGCGCTTTCTGGTCTTGAAGTTCTTCATTCCCCTTGCCTTCTCAAGAGCACTAACTTGAGCTTCGGAGTGTTCCAACCGGGTTCCTCCCCGGAAATCTCCGTTCTCTTCCTTGTTTCAAGCACATCCAATTCCATCAGAGGCGAAGTAACCGACAGCTAGGATCGACCGGATTGCACATCATCATTTGGCGCCGTCTGTGGGAAGACTTCAAAAAGCCTCCCCTAACCTTTAACTCTCTCTCTCTCACAAAGAAACCATAGCTTCCATGGCTTCACCCAGCGGCAATAGGCACAACACCGACTTGAATATTGAAGGGGAACACCCTTAGTCCGCCACTGTATGTATCGGACAGTTCACCGTCCCCCTCTCGACGGATGGAATCTCTACCCTCAATGCACCAAGCATGGCGGCACCTGTGAATGTTCCCCTCCCCTCCCTATCGAGACAACTTTTGTCGAGCCAACTGTTGTCCCTCTAACAACYAGCCAGAACCAGCTTGATGACTTGTTGCAGTGCATGCGGGCAATGCAAGCCCAAATGCAGTAGTTCCAGCAACATCAGCTCCATCAGCAACAAGTACTACACCACATTTCYCAGTATCACTACCAACAACAGTTCCCTCAACTGCCTCTGAACCAACCGCAGCTTCCACCTCAGCACCCTGCTCCCAAGCCGGTCAAGCCCTCCCCCCAAGGCGGGCGCCTTCACCGAGGGGAAGCCTCCCAACTTCAGAACCCCTCCAGGAGCCAGGCCTCATCCCCGGGTAGGAGGGAAAGACTAACTACCCCCGCCTCGCAACTCGCCGGCGAATCAGGAACCTCCTTGCCAACCAAGTCAGCACCTCGGCACTCCAAGTTCGAGCTCCCGCTCGCAGAGAACCAGTTCGGCGTCTTGGCCGCGAACTACCAACAGTTCGGACCCATCGAGCTCAGCAACACCGAGGCAAGTAGCGCCAAAACCAGGCCTTCTAAGCAGCAGCGAAGACGCCGGCGAAGTCGCCGAACTACCACCCGCGTCCTGCCCGAGCTCCGAGGTAAAGAAGAAACAAGCTTGGACGAGGTGAAAGTTGCCCCTATTCTTTCAGTCCCTTCCCCCCTGTCATCAGAACTCCTTGCGGTTTCCATGCCCAAAGATTTCAAACTCCCTTCCCTAGACAAGTATGATGGGTCCTTTGACCCCAATGACCACGTTGACGCTTTCTAGTCCCAAATGCACTTGGCGAGGGCCAGCGAGTCCTACATGTGCGTGGCTTTCACTACCACCTTCAGGGGAGTGGCCCGCACCTAGTATAGGAACCTGGCCCCCGGGTCATTAAGAAGCTGGACCCAGTTCGTGCAAGTCTTCACTGCGCACTTCGTTACTAGCAAGCGGTGCCCCCAAACCGAGGAGAGCCTCCTCAGAATAGTCCAGAGGGAAGGAGAGTCCATCCGGGGCTATATCAAATGGTTCAATGACGCGTGCTTGCAGATACCGCGTCTAGACCCCGCGGTACAGCTCGCGGCAGCCAAGAGGGGTGTAACACACAAGGAGTTCAAATGCCACATGGTAGTTAATCAGCCCGCAACCGTGGCTGAATTCCTCAAGCTCGCGGACAAATTTATAAAAACAGAGGAAGAGATCAACCAAAGGACTGAAGGCGGGATCGTAAAAAGGAAGATGGAAAGCRAGCCCTCCAACTCAGATGACAGGAGAAAGAGAGACCCAGCTCGGGGGTCGAAGCCAAGCCAGTCGTTCCGAGCTCCCTTAGCAGGTTAGGCGGACTACACGCCCTTAAACGCGAAGCGGGCCGAGATCTTAATGACGATCAAAGATGCCCCGTATGTGAAGTGGCCACCTCGTCTGAAGGGAAACCTAAACGAGAGGAATAAAAACTTGTACTGCAGCTGCCATAGGGACCACGGTCATAGCACCGAGCATTGTAATAATCTCCGCGATGAGATAGARGAACTTATCCGTCGCGGGTACCTACGAAATTTTGTACAGCATAATAATAATAATAGTAAAAAGACAGGTCGGCAGGGAGAGCGCAGCAGAGACGCTCTCGAGTCCAGCAGCCGACCAGCAGAACCGCAGAAGCAGCCCACAGAGGAAAGACTAGTTCGGGGAACAATCCACGTGATCGTTGGAGGATCAATCGTAGCAGGATGCACCTCAGCAGTAGCTCGGGCATCAACCAGGGAGGCCGCCAGAGAACAAAATCCCCCAAAGCGGCCTAGAACGGAAGACCCCATATTCTTCACCGAAGACGATGCGCACGGGGTCCACTACCCCCACGATGACACACTTGTCATAAAGATGAAGATCAACGACT